>APFE031396453.1:92760-121053 GCA_000404065.3 Pinus taeda | reverse complement strand
AGGTGCTCTTTGAAGCTGGGTAGACGAAGAAGAAGCAGCAAAGCTCTATCAGGAAGGAGAGGAAATCAAGCGCAAGACTAAGGTTGGTCTCCTTGGTCCCCCTCTTGTCTATTTTCATAAAGGAAAACGAAAGTAGACTTTATTTGTTTGTTTCTAAGATAGCTACCAGTCTTAGTGGGAATAGCAGCATCCGAGTGGACACTATTCCTGGTAACAATTGCGATATTATTTGGCTTAGTGCTTCTTGTTGCTATATTAATTGATCATTCAAGGAAATGGATTCTGTGATGAATTTTGTGAGCTTGGGATCATCCTTGTGTGTTTCCTGTATATCCTGTAATTTCTTGTCTTTCTCTACCAAACTGTTTTGATAGCCTATTTGCATCTGTTGGAATTCTTGTTGTAGTCTCTCAAGTTGTCTCTGTACGTCGTTATTAGCATTAGCTTGTTGCAGTTGTTGCTACAAAATTTGTATTAGGTCTTCTTTTTCTTTTAGCAGTTGTTATACTTCAGATGCTTTATCAATAGTTGCAGAGGCATAAGCTCCTGCAATTTGGGATAATTTGGTGAGATTCTCGGTTGGATCAGTATTAAGATCTCGCCAGAGGACATCCAATTGCTCTGCGTCATGAGATATCATGTTTTCCAATTTCCTCTTCTTCCTTTGTGTTCTTACTACTGTTGCAAACTATAAAATACATCAAGAGGAGGAATTTCCTCTATCTTGAGTACAAGTTCAAAGGATGGGGTAATAGGGATGTGTTCCATGTCCGAGATATCTTCAATTGTTCCTGTGACCATTTCTTTTGTTGCTTGTACATTCCCTTCAGGTGTCTTTACGCTTTGGCCTTCAAGATTGATCATATCATTGAAGTTCTGCCATTCTTTGTCTAGCTCTGTTCTATCTGATGGTGGCTGGCTGATGAGAATGGGAGGACCTTCCTGTGGAGAAGTTAACACCTGTTGTTGTTCAGGCTCTTTTGATTGGGCAGTATCCCTTACTGACTTTTCGCTCTTGCCATGGCCACTTTCAGATTTTTTAGAGTGTTTCGATACTTCTTTCTCGGATTTGGATTTAGATTTATCTATATCAGAACTTTCACTGAGGCTAATGCTTGGAGTGGGTTCCCTTGCGGGTTCTAAGCTTAGCTTATCTAAAGGGATATTGGCTAGCCTTCTTTCCCTATATGTCTTGAATCTCTGAAACTCTATTTGGGAGAAACATGTTTGAGTTGTATTTAGAATTTCTTCAAGCGTGCTTTTTTGTTGAAACACATCATCAAAAGGATCTGCTTCTTTGATGAACACTTTTATTTTAACCACGATAGTGAAATTCTTAGCTACATTGTGAGGGCCAAACGGTCTTGCTGTGAATTTGAATAATTGCAGACAGGTTATATTGTTCACTTCTTTGAAAGCATGACCTATATCAAACAATGAGAAGGCCCCACAAGCTATAGGAAATTGTGGCCATATAGCTTTCTTCTTATCCTTTAAATCCTTAGTCAAACCTCCTTCTCCACAGGTTTGATAAGCAATTTCCCTTGCCAAGATTTTATCGAGAACATACAAAGGTAAGATGTGAGGGGAAGCGGCACTTCCGAAGACTCTAACATATGTAAACAATTCCTCTCCAAACCATTTCGCGACTGTTTGTATGTCTGCTTCTGCTTTTGGAGAGCATCTTGGAGCATCTTTGTCGTACGATGTCTTGTAGAGGGGTAACATGACTCCATGACAAATTTTGTAGAAAAATGGAGGGAATTTAGAATCCCACAACTCTTATGATAAACATGAATGGGTAGAGGGTCTTGAGTTGTCCATTTCCACCCCATTACAGGAAAATTTGAAACATAGCAAATTTCATCCATCACATATGCTGATAAATAAAATGGGGGATAAATTCTTTGGGAAGCAGCACTTTTAGAACGGTAATTTACAATGGCAGTAGCTAAGTTATCTGACAGTATTCTAGACCAATCTAAAATGATAGAATTAATGGTAGCATCCAATAGTGGTAGCCACTCGGATGAAAATTTGTTAATATCTAGCCTCCCATAAAGCCTATAGATCATAGCAGCAGCAAAGAAATATGGGGAAGTGAGGGAACCAGTACTATACATACCATGTTTATCCTTTTTCAGCGGTTCATCCCTCCTTGACCAGTCTTTAGTGGATTCTGCCAAGTCTTCATTTTCTTTGGTAAAATTCTCCACGAACTGTTTGTTATAAATCGCCTGAGGTTCTGGAAAATGATACATAAGCTTCAAATCTTGTTGAGAAAATGAGCTGATCAGTCCTTGGCCCTGAGTTTTAAGTTGTCTGTTTTTAATATCGGCGCTATCCAGAACCCACTTAATCATGTCCATGTAGGGGCGAACTTAGGGTCTTGCAGCTATCCGGTGTAGAAATGAACAAGCTAAGTCTGCAACTAATGCTTTGGAAGATGTTGATGAACCTGCAGAAGCCGTAAATTCCGTTACCTTAGGATCCTCTTCCTCGAGTAGATTATACATGCCTTCCCAGGTGGAAATACCCACTTCTCTGTTGCATGTGGTGTTTGTGTATAGGGGCGCCATTTCTTTATCCTCAGACATTGGAGCTTTGCCTTTCTTACCCATAGCTTCCTGTTTACTGCTTGGTATAGCTTTTCGTTCTTTGTTCCTACAGTTTACAAGTGAGGTGAAAGTAATGATAAGGAACAGTGACGGGCAAGCTATAAATGCCAAAGACATGCAAAAGTATACTACCTTACGTGAACTGGCTCTTGATAAACACGAAATCACATTTCATTAACAAATGGCAACTACTTCACTAATGAGCATTAAAGCGCATAACCAGTCTCGTTTTATGGAAAAAGCTTTTTTCTTGGATAGTGGACCCGAGAACTCTGTGATGGAGCGATTTTGCGATATTGGGAGTATCGCAATATCGCATAATCGTAGATCGCAATATTGCAATATCATGAGTCTCTCTGTTGTCCTATTACGAGGTTACTTTGCTGCTTTATTGTGATTTTGTGATATCGCATAGTCGCAAAATCGCATGTCGCAGTATCGCATATCGCAATATCGCATTATTGTAAGATGTGCATATTTTGTGTTAAGCAATTTCTTGCGATGTGTGATCTTGCGATATGCCCTATCGCAAATCGGCATTTTCTATGATTTTTAATCATAAGCGAGCTTCTAAGACCTGCGATGCGATATATGTTTATCCTTGTGCAATTTCGCATCGCATTCTCACGATTTTGGAGTTTAGCTTATAAGTAGGCATACTATCATCCTCTTTGCGATGCGATATCCTTTAAGGAGTGATTTTACCTCCCTTCATCACAAAACTTAAGTTTTTTAGATTTTGCAAGGGTCTTTTCTTAAGTTTATGATGATAAGTTTTATTGAAAAGGAAATACAATCACTAATTGATTTTTTTGAAATTTTTTGACTAAGGGTCCCTTTTATTTAGTATTAGTAATAACACTAAACAAAAAAGGGGGGTTGTTGGTGGTCACAACATGTCCCTATGACATTCTTATCGTCTGGTCTAGGAACCAACATCCAAGTTTTATTCTTTTCAATCTGCTCCAGTTCTTCGTTCATGGCCTTGACCCAGCATTCATCTTTGCATGCTTCACTTACATTTTGTGGTTCAGTGGAGGAAAGCAATGCTAGATAGCTTGGAGCTTCTGAAATAGTTCTTCTTGTTTGTACACCTACCTCTTTTTTCCCCAAAATTTGAGTTTCTGAATGATTCTTCTAAACGTACCTGGATGGATTCTTTTCTTCTATCCTTATCTGTTCTTCTAGTGCCCCATGAGTTTCTTCTTCATCATAAGTCTGATTTGACATTGAAGGATAGTCCTCATCATCTTCGAAATCTTCGAATTTTACCTGCTTAGGAATGTTTCCTTCTTCATCAACCACTACATCAACACTTTCAACAATTTTTCCAAGTTTTTTATTGTAACACTTATATGCTTTGCTGTGGGGAGAGTAACCAAGGAGAATGCCTTCATCTGCTCTAGGTTCAAATTTGCCAAGGTTTTCATCAATCCTTTTGATGTAGCATTTGCTTCCAAAAATTTTGAAGTATTTTACTGTGGGAGTCTTACCATACCAAAGTTCATGAGGAGTTTGAGTGTTGTTTACCCGAATGTTTTCCTTGTTGAGAATAGTAACTGCAGCAAATGCAACTTCACCCCAGAAGGTTGCGGGAGTTCTAGATTCATCAAGCATAGCATGAGCCATTTGTTGAACTGTTCTATTCATCCTTTCCACTACTCCATTTTGCTGAGGAGTTCTTGCAGTAGAAAATTCCCTTCATATTCCATGTTCTTCACAAAAATCTAAAAATTCATCCGAGGTAAATTCCCATCCTCGATAAGGCCTGAGGCATTTGATTCTGCGATCTGATTCGTTTTCAATCAAGGCTTTGAATGCTTTGAACTTTTTGAAAGATTCATCTGTATGCTTCATAAGTCCTATCCAACACATCCTGGAAAATTCATCAATGACCAATATGAAGTATTCTTCTCCTCAAGGTGACCTTTTCCTAGATGGACCACATACATCAATATGGACAAGTTCAACTGGCCTACTAGCTGAAACTTCCTTTTCAGGGAAATTAGTTCTGGTTTGCTTACCAAACTGACATGATTTGCATATTGTATTGTCTAGAATTCTGATGTCAGGGAGATCACGAACCGCCTGATATTTGCATGCTTTCCTTATCTAGGAGAAGCTTAGATGCCCCAATCTTCTATGCCATAGCCAATGTTCATCATTCTTGCTTAGATAGCATTGTTTTTTTCCTCCTTTGAGTATGTATAAATTATTTGGAGTTCTTATGCCTTTGATCATTGTTTCTCCTGTATCAATCTCATGAACAATACATCCATTTGATCTAAATATTACCTCATTTCCTTGATCACACATTTGGCTGACACTCAATAAATTATGCTTTAAGCCATCAACATACATAATATTTCCCGCTTTGACCTTTTCTTTCAAAATAACAGAACCTTTACCTTTTATGAGTGCAGGGGTGTTATTTCCAAATGAGACCTTCCTTTCCTTTTCTAAGGCACTATATGACTGAAGTTTTTCTTTATCACCAGTCATATGTTTCGAGCATCCACTATCGATGTACCACTGATTTTCCTGCCCTTCCGCATATAAGGCTATACCACATCTTTCTGGTTGCGGTTCTTTCTTTCTCCATGTTTTGGGGCTTAATGCATCTTGTTCCTTCTGAGTTGTTTGTTGAAACCTGCTCCTGCATTCAGAATCTTCATGTCCAAAGTTTTTACAAATAGAACATTCTATTTCATTTTCAAGACCAGAAAAGTTATTGTAGGTCCTTTTCATGATCCCTATCATGCTCCTTTGTTTTTGAGATGCTCTAGTCATGATGGTTTGTAGGCAACACATTGAGCAGCTTTGTGACCAAAATTATGACAAGAGAAACATTGGCCATTGAAGAAATTCCTGCAATTATCAAACCTACCGACCAAATGATTGTAGTTTCCATTGACATTCATTCTTGAGGCAAATTGAGAATGATTTACCTGTGGCTTGTAGCTTTTGTTCATCCTTGAAGTAGATTGCCCCCGATTTACTTGATGATCTTTGTTCATTCTTGAAGTAAATTGTCCCTAATTTACCTGGTGATCTGCATTATGCTTTTGTTGTCGATTGTCAACCTGTTCACTTCTCCTTGCTGCATCAAGATAACTTTTGGAAGTGGATGGCTTTTGTGCTTAAGATGCTTCTTCAGTATATCCAAGACTCGTCTTAATTAGAGGAGAAGACTGCACTTTGATAATCTCATCTAAATTTTAGATCCTTTAGCAAATCTAAGATTAAGAGCTTTTGATTTCTCAATATCTTTTCTAAGTCCCACAATTTCACATTCTAACTTTTCATTGTGTTTTTCTCTTTCAGCAAGTTGGAATGTCAGAGTATCTATAATCATATTCTTTTCCTCCAAACAAATTTTAAGTTTATAAATTTCTTCATAAAGACCTTCTTCATCCATAGCATCTAAGAAATCGTCATCTTCAATAGCCATCAAAAGTCTATAATCATTGCAATGTTAATCTTCATCACTATTTGAAAATCCATCACTGTCTTCATGTGTATAATAGCTCTTCTTACTTATATTCTGTTTTCTATTCCATCTAACAAGTTCCTTACTGTTACACAAAAATATCGTTACCATGACTATTTGCAGTCAGTATGGGTCCATCATCACTTATACTGACCTCCTAAGAAAGTCTCAGACCTTATCTCTTCATGTCAAGCTTTCCAATGGGAGAAAGACATTGAAAATAAATATTACTCTGGTTCCGCACTTTCTCCTACTTTTACCTGCGGACCCACACCCTTTGTTCATATTACCTGCGTATCTGCACGCTCTGTCTGTAAAGGGGTGGGTGCATACCCCTGTAAAGTCAAAAAGGCGCAAGTTTATCCTTAAAAACTCACTTTTGGGTTAATTCTAGATGTTTCTAGAAGGATTTTGACGTGGATTGTTTGCTCCAAGGTGGTTCATGCATCCCAAAAGAGAAGGAGCTAATCCCTTGATAAGAGGACCTATCCCTTTGAAGGAGGGATTTATCCCTTTGAAGGAGGACCTAGTAACTTCCCTCCATTGCACTATAAATTAAGGCATTGGGTCAGTTGCTGGAGAGGTTAGAAGCTGAACATTTTGAGGGTAAACGCTGATGGAATTGGGACTTCCTAGTTAAACTTGAGAGGAGAGATCACATACCTTTTGTTTTCATTGGGAAGTGAGTGAAGCTTGTCAAAGTAGAGGAGACTTCTTGTCAGACCCTGGGAGGAGCTTGTACAGCATCAAGGCACATGTTGTAAAGTTCTTCTTCATTTGAATTAATACAATCAGATTCATTTTTCTCAACAAATTGTCTTATGTGGTTTGTTTCATAATCTCCTTGATCATTATGATGAATATGCTTTATGATATTGGCTTTTCGGGTGCTATTTAATTTGGTTTGCTTGTTTGTGTTTGCAGAATTACACTTCAAGGAAGCTCATTTGGAGCGAGGGAGCGAGGCTTCCACAAACTTGCATTGGACCCAAAGTAGGCCTAAAACACTTGTTTGCCTTTGTTTTTAATTGCATATTTAGAGAAAGATAGTTTTTGATTGGCTTGCTTGTCACTAGATATCTTTAGATACTAGGAAGGTCGATCTTGTCCGCAACCTCGACTGATTTCGTGTGACAAAATGGCGACTCCACTGGGGACTTGATTGTTTTCCTTGCTTTTACTTTGACCTGAGAAACTTGTGTTTTGGTTTATGTTTTTGGCTTGTTGTGTGTGGAATTGGGTGGATTTAGTAGATTTAGGATTATTTTTGCTTTTCATAACTTTATGAGAAGCCCGCATCCTGTGCTTGTAACAAAGTGCGTACTTATACGCACGTTTACTTTGCACACAGAGCGTGCATGCACCTGTGTAAACTCTGAGCCTGCATACCCTGCTAAATTTTTGAAAAACTTAAATTTTGCTCTTTCAATTAGTTTTATTTTTGTTTAGATGTTGTTATCCCCTACCCAGGCCTGCATGTGACTCGTTAAAATCTTTCCTTGGTTTAATTCCATTGGTGTTAGGGTTTTAGGTGAAATTCCTAGAAGTTTTGGTTGCCGGTCTTGATTTTCATTTTGGTCGTGTAGTAGATCAGAGCTTAGAAGCTGTAGAAGCCTCAGATCACCTTGGTTTTTATTGGCCTTCTTATGAGTCTGACCATTTGCAAAATCTACCTTTGTTGAGGAATCCATCTTGTGTTTTCTCTTTGTGAAACTTCGAAAAAGATTGTGTTAAAAGTTTGGATTTCATTTTTACAAAAAGAAAACAAAAAAGAATCACTTGTTTTTTGACTGATTTTTGATTCTGGACAAGTTATTCCTTGGTTTGCTTATCGCCAAGTAAAACATCCTTGAAAAAGACATCTGTAAGCTTTTACTTCAAATAGTTTTTTATAGTTTGTAGATCTCAAGATTTTCTTTATTCATAATTTTGAGTGTTTTTATAAAAATACAAAAATCTCTTTTGAAAAAGTTTGTTTTTGTAGCATTTGAGCGTTTGAAAGAAAAGGGAAATTTTTGTGAAAATATCTAGTTGTCTCATTTTGAGTGCATTGGAAAAGACAAAAGCTCTTCTTTTAATTTGTTTGTTAAGAAAGATTTTTGTTTACACGCATTTGCATTCTCAAACTATTTCCTAGCTAGAAGTTCATTGAAGAGGAAAGATTGTTTAATCATCTTAAGTGCATTTTTAGTGATTTTGAGTCGAGTCTTCACACCACGAGTTTCATCTCCGCACCTCTTGACTTAATAAAAAACCAATAAAAATAACGCTTAAAGTAAAATCAATCTAGTAATATTTTATTTCTAGGGCTCTATTACACCAACATAGCTTAGGCTAGTGTCTTGGAGTAGGGAGTACTTAACTCTCCAAGACAGTAAAACAAACAAGTAGCTGTATCTCAAAGTAGGACAGAAATCCAATTGTTGCATCTATGCTGTGGGAAAGCTCCTCTTAAAGGAGAAGCACGAGATCATGTCCGAACCAGTGTGGGAATCAATCCTTCCTCATTGGGAATGACGCCGGATATTCACGTATTAAAAACAGTAAACCTTGGATTAACCATTGTCGAGGAGCCTGGGGTCACTTGTTGGTAAACCTTGGTTTATGTCAAGGAGCCTTCAAGGGGATTGAGCTTGTTACTCTGCCCTTGCATGCATATCAGATCGTAGACTGTTCCCCCAGGTATATTTGTTTATGTTGGTAACCATAGTGACCATACTCTATAGGATTCTTCCTAAGGTGATGGTGGTGGGAAGATCCCACTGTACCTGGAGCAGACATCGGCTAGACTCACTTGGATTTTCTGGGGGGTTCTCTTCACTCGAGATGGTTTGGTGGAGAAACTTGCGCCAGTCTATTCATTAAGCAAGTTTCCAGGGTAATTGTTCCAACCACTATTTCTGTATTGAACTCTGCGACGTTGCATTTCATCACCAACTAGTGTTTTCAGTACAGAAATTTACTGTTTGTGTGTGATTTGATCTCCTAGATTCTTTATGCGTGTGATTCAATTTGTTTGGTTCTTTAGAGGCTTTAGGTGGTTTTCATTGAGATTTTACTTTGTTTTCGTGTGAAGTAGTTAAAATTTTGAACCGTGGCTGAATTACCGAGGAAGTCTCGTAGACTTCGAGGCCAACCTCCTGAGTTTTCACCAAGCTAGCCTGAAGGGCTACGGGCCCTGGTAACTCCTAGAGAAAGTAGAGTTGGGTCACCTGAAAGAGGAGAGTCTTCTTTGGTGGTATATCCTGATTTTTCAGCTTTAATAGCAGATTATAGTATGCATTCTGTGTCTGTTTCAGAAGTTACTGGTAGTGTTTCATCTACTAGTGATATAGGTGAAGAACCTGAAATATCTGAACCCGAATCTGAAACTGCTGCTACTACAATATCGGGGTTTTCCTCTCCAGCTTCTAGTGGTCCTAGTTCACCTAGGGTAGAAAGGATAATTACCCAAAATCTTCCTTCTGGACTAATAGCTATTGAAGAACTTGCTATTCTGGAAAAAGAAGAAGGCATCCCTATTCCTGAAGATCGACCTGTTATAGAGCTTAGGGAGCGTGAATCAATCTTTTACAGTCCACTTAGGAGTAGTGCTTGGTATCTTTCATTGACTAATTTTTTGGAAAACCCGGGACTAACTTTTTCACCACCTCGTATTTCGTATCACCCAACCACTAGAGGTTACTATCCTCCGTTAAATATGTCGAGAGATTCGTCCATGTTTTCTCAATCTCGGAATCCTTTTTGTACGACGGTCCTTCTGTTCCCGCTGGGTATCAGTCAATTTCTGGTACTTTTTCGAGAGCATCTCCTCAACTTATTGAACAAGGGTTATTAACTGGAAATAATGGTACTAAAACGTTGAGCGTAGAAGATATTCTCATGATGTCGGGTACTATTCCTAATCCTCAACCTCAAGGTGGCTAGTCACCGCCTGGGGGGCAGCCTCAAAATTCTCAAGTATCGCCTAGGGGGCAACCTTAAGGTACCCAATTTGTGCCTAGGGGACAACCTCAAGGTACTTAGTTTGCGCCTGCGGGGAAACCTCAAGGACAATACATACCCACGGGACAGTACGTTCCTCAAGGTCAACCCCAGACTCAATATGTACCTCAAGGTGAACCCCAGTATCAATATTTACCTCAAGGTCAACCCCAGTATCAGTACGTGCCTCAGGGTTATTAACCCCAAGGTCAGTACCCAACCCAAGGTTACCAACCACCTTTCGGTCAATCATATGTTCAAGGATCTGGAAATATACCGTTGAATTATCAACCCTACCCTCAACCCGGTTATGGTCCTCAATATTCTCAACCTGTTATGGGTCCGTACCCTGGAATAAATGTAGTGTGGGATCCATCTCAATCCCAACAGGTCTTGCAACCGAATGTGCAGTTGTCATCTCAAACTGGACAACCCTTGGTTTCTGGTTCACCCCAACAACCTGTCCAGTCTACTGTTCAAACTTCTGCACCTTCCGTAGCTTCTCAGTCTGGGCCTAGTATGCCTCGTACTCCGCCTCAATCGACCGCTGCAACTACTACATCATCTGTTTCATCTACCCCACCTTCTTCTGGAGTATCGACACCTCTGGTTTCTATTGTCCCTGTATCTACTCCTCAGACATATTTACCTCACTTTGGACCTACGGTCCACACTTCAGTTCAGATGCCTATAGGACAACGAGGTTTAAGTACGGTTGTCACCAGTCAACCTCAATTTATTCAACAACCGTACCAAGGACAGTACCAATACGGTCTTGCTGTGCAGCAACCAGTCTATCAGTATCAACCGTACCCTGGGTATACATATCAGCAACCTCAGCAACCCCAGTATGGTCCGGTGAATCCTGGTTTTCTAGGAGGATATAATATCCCAAATGCAATTCCAATTCCTAGTTATCCTAGATATCCTACTCCTGGGGCTGGTCTCGCAACCCAGAGTTTTAGGGACCCTAATCGTCAATTACCATTTATCGCAACTTTGGACTTGCCTGACTTGACGTGCCTTATGAATGATCCAATTAACTATCTTCCGTTTTGGCCGCTAATGCCGAATAAGTTGCCTAGTGATATTCCTAAGTTTGAAGGTAAGTCAGGAGAGGACCCATCGAACCATGTGATGACTTATCACCTCTGGTGTGCATCTAATTCCATTTCAGATGATTCAATCCGTTTACGACTTTTCCAGCACACTCTAATTGGTCTTGCGGCCAAGTGGTACATTGAGTTACCGCGAGCCACTTTTTATAATTTTAGTCAGTTAGCTACTCCGTTTTTAACTCATTTTCAGTTGCCAGTCAGATATGAAAATGACACGGAATTATTATATTCGTTAAAGCAGTCAACGTCCACTTACATTTCGGATCACATTCATGAATGGAGACGTTGACGGCGTTTAGTGAAGGTTTTTATCCCAGATCAGATCTTAGCTGAATGGTTTGCAAAATATTTACTTCCCAAGATCACTGAGGATGTGGCTAATGCCGGAGTCATTACTAAGGAGAAAGTAATTGCTCAAGCACAGTACCTTGACTTAGTTTATACTCAGTCAGGTATGTTATACGAGAAAATCCCCGATCTACCCAAACAAAATCAAATCACTGCAGCTCCTTCAGGGTCTCATGTCGCTGATGGTATGATTGGTACGGTTAATACAAAAAGTAAGAAGAAGTCTTCCAAGAATTCTTCTCCTATCATAACCTTGCCAGATTCCTCGACAGGAGATTCTTCCGTGGAACTTTCCGCCGATATTCATGTTGTAGAGTCATCTACAACTAAATCAAAAACCGGTGGTAAGAAGAAAGGGAAGAAGAAGAATAAAATAGATAAGAATTTGAAAGAGAAACTAGAAAAAGCAAAATCAACTGATGAAAAACGCAAACCTCGTTATCCTTGTCTCATTTGTGATGAAGAACATTTTACAAGAGACTTCCCTCATCGTGCAGAGGTTGAGAAAATTGTCAAAGGTTCCCAAACTCCTGTTGTTTTGAAGGATCCTTTTCCAAATCAAGACAGTAAGATGATAGGTTCTTCCTCCAGTGCCAATGAAGAACCCATATTGATGATGTCCCATGTTAGGATTGTGACGTGATCGCAAGATTATGGAAGTAAAAGTCCTGTTGATGGTAAAGAAGCAAAATCTTCTCATTCTAATCCATCAACCTCAGCTCCCCGTTCCGATCCACTACAGATCGAGAAACCTAATCCAGACTTAGTAATCAAACCGCCCGCCAAGGGTATACTTCGAAAGTCGGCTTTCAATCCACATGCGAGAGTGGCTTAGAGCTATAACATTGTTGAAGATTTAGCTGTTTCACCTTCAGCAATGTCGACTTTGGAAGTGCTGCAATCATGTCCAGCACATCATAAATTACTTTTGTCGGCTATAGGAGCTGTTGACGTTCAGGACCCGAACCTTATAATCTTCGATCTAGAAAATCGTGCACCGCGCTTACCTCATCAAATGAATGTCAAAATTCCGGTGAGTCAAAAACAAACCTGTTCATAGGACTGTGATTGATGAGGGAGCTTCAATGTGTATTATGTCGATACAGTGTTGGAGATTGCTTGGTTCTCCTTCACTAAATCAATCCCCGATGATTCTGAAGGCCTTTGATGGTCGTGGGTTTCATCCTTTTGACATTCTACTGGATTTACCTATAGGGTTTGAAGGTAAACCCGTTAATATAGATGTGGAGGTGGTTGATGCCCCTCTAGATTACAACCTTCTCTTGGGTTGTAGTTGGTCTTATGCTATGACAGCTGTCGTTTCATCAGTCTTTCGGCTTATAAAGTTCCCTCATAGTGGAAAGATCGTAACCTTAGACCAGCTTTCTTACTTTTCATCTGAACCAGCCTCTGCTGAAAGCATTCAGCATGTTGGTAAAACGACTATCCCATATAAGGATGTTGGAGTAAGACTAGTTAAAGATTCCGGTTTACTGGGAACTTTTCCTTTTCCTCCTATCAGTGCATTGTCTTCTACTGCAACCATTCATATGATTTCATCAAATACCACTGTTTATGATGATCCTTGGATCATACCTTCTGAATCTGAGATAGACTCGTTCGGTGATCTTATGCCTTTGAGTCCGTATGAACTTGCGTATCAGGTCGTGCAGTCGTTCTCCGACACAACATCAACTCAAATTGACTTAATGAATGTGGTCCATGAGGAATCACTTTCAACATCAAACTCAGCTTCAATAATGTTTTCTAAACTTGTTCAAACTGATGAGAAAATTCATGAAATCCTATGCGTCGATGAGTTACCATGGGAAGATCTTTATCACATATCTTCGTTTTTACCCTAGGGAGATCGTTTTGAAAGTGATTTCTCATCAATGTTTACGGCTGAATATGTCAAGGAAGCTCAGAATCCAATGAAACATCTTGATTCCGAGTTAAACTTGGGAAATATTTCTCGAACTATTCCCCTTGACATTTCGGTTAAGCCTGGAATTGTTGAAAACGTTCATATAGGTACCTCTTGTACGGAAGATGAAATTCAAACATATAAGGCCCTATTTCAAGAATTCCGCAACGTGTTTACCTAGTCATATGAGGAAATTCCAGGAATTGACCCTGCAATTTTTATTCATGAAATCAAAACCTACCCGGATGCTAAACCTGTCCGGAAATTTTTGCGTCAGATACACCCAAGAAAAGCTGCTGCAATTAAAGCAGAAGTTGAAAAATTACTCAAAGCAGGTTTCATTTATCCGATCCCGTTAATGGATTGGGTATCGAATATTGTTCCTGTTAACAAAAAGCAGGTGAAAATAAGAATATGTAGCGATTATAGGGACATTAATCGAGCCTGTCCAAAGGACAATTACCCAACTCCCTATATCGATCAAATCATCGATGATTGTGCCGGCAGTGAAATTTTCTCCTTCATGGATGGCTTTTCCGGATACAATCAAATCAATATTCTACCTGCTGATCAACCAAAAACGGCTTCATTTGTCCATGGGGGACATTTGCTTATTGCAAATTACCTTTTCGGCTCAAGAACGACAGAGCAACTTTTCAACGGGCCATGTCGTATTCTTTTCATGATATCAAGCACATTGTGCAACCCTATCTCGATGACTTGCCTGCTCATTCATTACATCGAGCTGATCATCTCGTCCATTTAAGAGCAATATTTATGAGGTGTAGGCATTATCGGATTAGGTTCAATCCCCACAAGTGTGTCTTCTGTATTGAAACTGGTCGGTTACTGGGGTTTGTTGTTTCGAAAGCCGGCATTTGCGTCGATCCCTTGAAGGTTGAAGTCATTATCAAATTGCCTCCTCCTTCGAGTCTTCACCAACTCCAAAGTTTGCAAGGGAAAGAAAACGTTTTACGACGATTCATCCCTAACTATGCCGAGATCAAAAACGGTTTTACCCGGTTGTTGAAACAGAATACTTCATTCTTTTGGGACGAGATAGCTGAAAAATCTTTTGATGCACTAAAACACGCGTTGACCCATGCACCGTTGTTGCATCCTCCCAACTACAACCAGGACTACTTGTTGTATCTTGCTACCTCCCATTCCACCATCGAAATGGTGTTAGTTCAGGAAGATGAATTCGGTACTGAACATGTGATATATTACCTTAGTCGAACTTTAAATCCAACTGAGCTAAAATACTCACATGTGGAGAAATTGGCATTGTCAGCCGTTCAAGCTGTCCAATGTTTTCGTAATTACATTTTACTACATAAGACTACGGTTATTTATGATTGTAACCCTATGATCTATATTTTGACCAAACAATTGTTGGGGGGCAAGTACTCCAAATGGATTGTGATCCTGCAGGAGTTCGACTTAGAATTTCAAAAGTCTAAGTCAAAGAAATATTTAGTTTTTGCGGAGTTAATGTGTGACTTCCCGCGTGCTGACACGGAAACTGTGGCGGAGGAGCCCATTGCGGACGAATATTTGTTTCTAATCAGCACTTTAGATCCGTGGTACGGGGATATCATCATTTATCTCCAAACCCAATCCTTTCGACTAGATATTTCGCGGTCGGAACGTCGAAAAATACGATTCCAGTCCCAACAATTCAAAATTATTGGAAATACACTTTATCGTCGTGCGGCGGACTCTGTTTTTCGACGTTGTTTGACTCATGAGGAAGCTGAAAGGGTCCTAAATGACTGTCACTCTAGAGCATGTGGCGGTCATATGTCTGGGTATGCCACAGCCCAAAATATATTGCACACTAGCTACTTCTGGCCATCCATGTTTAAAGATTGTATTATCACAGTCCGAAAATGCCACAACTGCCAAATTTTTGATCGAAAGATGCGCGCTCCACCTACTCCTCTTCACCCTATAATTTCCATTGGTCCTTTTGCCAAATGGGGTATTGATTTTATTACATGTAACCCTCACTCAGCTGGGGGGCATGCGTATATTATCCTTGCGGTAGATTATTTTACCAAGTGGGCCAAGGCGATGCCTACATTTGAGGCAGATGGAAAAACAACTGCGATTTTCGTTTCAATCATATCATTGGTAGGTTCGGTGTTCCACAAATGATTATCACTGATCATGGGCGTCATTTTCGAAATGTTATGATGATTGAGCTTACAGGCCATCTTGGCTTGCATCACGATAGTTCAACTCCTTATTATCCATAAGCTAATGGTCTGGTTGAAGCCATCAACAAAGTTCTAGTCATCATGATCTGACAGATCATTGGGATTCATTGGTCGAATTGGCATAACATGCTATTTTTAGCGCTTTGGGCATATCGAACCTCAATAAAAACGTCAACAGGGTTCACTCCTTTCCAACTAGTTTATGGTCTGGAAGCTGTGTTACCCATTGAGTGAGAAATCCCGTCATTGCGAATGGCCATCGAATTACTTCTAGCCACTTCCGAAGAGGAAAGACGTTTGTTATACTTGGCTCAGCTAGATGAGAATCGACGCGATGCTGCATTAGCGATCGAATCTCATGCAAAAACGTATTAAAGCTCAGTATGATCGAAATGTGACCCCTCGAAATTTTTCGGAAGGAGATCTAGTCTTATTGTACGATCAGGCAAATGATAAATTAGGTGCTAGAAAATTCGTGCCTATGTGGCATGGTCCCTATGTTGTCAAGTGAAAGCTAGCAAAAGGGGCCTATGAATTGGTATACTTTGACGGGGTCTCTTTAGGTAAACCCAGAAATGGTCTTTACCTAAAGAGATATTATGCTTAAAAGATCGGAGTGGATATTTTTAGTTAGGTTAGCTTTCTTTCTAGCTGGTGTGTTTTAGATTAAAAAGTGTGCTTAGCTTTGAGAGTGTTTTTTCATCATTATTCCCACTTATCTTGGTTTTACTCTTGATGTCACAGATGTTGACGCCTCTCCAAACATACATTGGTTTCGCTGGTGGTGCTTGTCGTAGTACACGGAATATTTCTTCCGCAGCTTGGGTTATTTATTCACCCTCTGACGAGTTGGTATCTATGCATGGGGTAAGCCTCGGTCAAACAATAAACAACATTGTAGAGTATAGTGCAGTGATTGAGTTATTATCTGAATCTATTTCATTTGGGATTCGGAGTTTGATAGTGAGGTTAGATTTTGAACTCGTATTACAGCTTAATAGAGTATACGCCATTAGAAATCCAGTATTATTGAGATTATTTTTGAGAGTGTGTCTCTTTGAATGTGAATTTGACTATATTGAATATCAGCATATTCCAAGATCTTTAAATACATTAGCAGATGCAATTGCTTCTCAAATGTTAAGTAGACATGTGCGATAGTCATTCAAGTAAATTTAAAAACATTTCATAACATGTTTAACAAGATAAGCCGGCAATAGTGATATAATATAATATAAGAGTGTGTCAAAATATACATCGTCCTCGATCATAGGTTGAAAAACACCTTATGATCGGAAAAAATGATAAGTACAAAAAGAAAAATGTCATATGTGACTACAACGGGTGATCATCCCATCATTGGTGATGATCTCAATACGAAACCACTGCATGGACCACCTTACAAAGGAACCTCCTAAAAGGTCCTGGGACCCCAATCACATAGCGCTGAAGTCGATGAGGAATGTCATCTATGCTGGTCTCTGGAATGTCCCCTGTTAGGCACTCTAGATGGCTCTCCAACTCAGCCAAAGCCTCTGTTGATTCGTCCTATGGGGCTAGAGCCGAGGCAGCAGGTTGTTTCCTCGTGTAAGGCCGGAGAGTGGCTGGTCGCTGTGGGCCCACATATGCATTTGAAACTTTTACTATCATTTTTGGGACGAGATAAAAACAAAAAAAATTAAAATTAGGAAAATGTTGAAAATGATTTTACCTGAGTCATCCCATTGCTCTCCTGGTGGAAGAGCCGTGTCTAGATCTCCACGAAAATCTACCCCAGCATAAGGAAAGTACTGGATAGAAAAAACCTGGTTCTCCAACCATTGGAAATACTCAGGTTTGAACCAAACGACCTCGGTCCCCTCATTAGGATGACGGGCCATAACTGCAACCCATCGCATCAGTTTGGGCTCTCGAGGAAGCCCAACTCCAACAGTGAGGTGCTGCGGGATCAACATCGGAACCCTCTCCAGACCAAAACTCACAACTATAGCACCATATCCATATGTCTTCAGTTGCCCGTTTTTGGCCCTGGTCAGTTGGCCTTTCAGATTAGCCAACACATCATCTCACCAGTTGAAAATGGTGCCTCAGAAGCAATCAACTGCCATCCGCATCTGGGATCTAGTGGCTATATGTAGTGTTGCGCTACCACAGAGTCTGGTAACTGTAAACCCAATCACCATGAGTCCAGGATGGGATATGGTCTTGATATCTATCCCTTTGTCTCGGTTCTGCACATTGCAGTACTCTAGCCGGAGGCTCTCGACAGACTGGCCACCTGCCCTAGCCCCGAATAGAGTCAAATGTTCACCTCTCTTAGGAAAACCAGTCAAGAAGTATATATCTGCTAGCTCTATTTCGAGCTAGTGCCCACCAATAAAGAAGCACTGGTCCTGTATACTCCATCTATCAACCAGCCACTGCAGAAAGTCCACCTAGGCCCTCATGCTAGGTATGGCCCAGAATTTGTATAAGCCACATGCCTTGAATGCATCAATCGAAGGTTGATGATTCATCATGGCAAGATCTACGTCCTCATGCTCCCGTTCTTGCCAATCAGGCATGATGTTTACCCTACATCCAGTAAAAAGGCAAATTAGAATATGCAAAATTGAATTCTTTGGGTAATTTTTGAGTTAGTTAGGTTTTAAAAACCTTTGCGCAGGGTACGCACCCTCTTGTTAGGGACAGTGCATGAGACCTGCACCTTGCCTTCACGGCAAGTGCGTACCCCGGACTTTTTCCCCATTGCAAAAAAGTCGGGGTACGCGGGTCCCCTGTGGTAAACCCGCGGGCCCCCGCACGCGGGTTTTGAAACCTAAAAACCTCCTAACAATAAAAATCAACCCCTAAAAAACAATTTGAATCAGATAGAAATGAATATTAGGATGATGTGGATTACCTGGAGGAAACGGCGTTCGATTCCGACGAACGGATTTTCCGCAATCTTCACGGGAAGTTGCTGGTCAAAAGCCCTTTTTTCTCACCCAAATCTCAAACGGTAAAAATGAATGGTTAAAAGTCCTTTTTATAAGTTTTTTGAGTAAATAAATTGCAAATTTGTTTATGTTTCACTTTGAAAAGGTAATTTTTGCGACATTTTTACCCATTTTAAACAGGTATGAGTAATGTTTGAGTTTTTGTTCAGGTTAACGGATTTTTCAAGCGAAATCGGTCATTTTCAACAAAAAACATTAGAGTCACCTTTAAGCTCTTTTCTGACTCCTAAAATATGAAAAGATTGCTGAGTTTTTCTTTTTAAGCTCGTTAAAATGGAACTAAAAAGACGGTCCTCTTACAACCCTTTTCTGACCGTAAAAACACGAGAAGATTGCTGGATTTTTGTCATTTCAAATTCGATATTGGTCATAAAATGACGTGTCGTTGATCGCTTTTTTACTTTTTCGGATCAAAGGCACTAATTACGAAAAGTACTCCTTGGTCGTAAAAGATCAAGCGGTTCTCTCAAGTACTATTTTATACTTTTTCGAGCTTGGGAGACAGAAATTTATGAAAAAGGTCAATCCTGGAGTCTTCTTAAGTTTTTTCAGGCTCTCTAAAATTGAAAAACGCTGAGTTTCTCCTATACTGGACTCGTTAAATTTCTACAGTAAAGGACCTCTTCAATTACAAGTAGGAACGGACCACTCCTTCTTAGGGTTCGAATTTAAACTAAGTTGGACTCATCCTAAGGATGAGCTTATAATCAAGCATATTTTATCCTCCTCAAGCTTGTAAAAAATAAAGAGGTACTTGTCAGAAATGGTGGGGGAAAAGAGAGAAAAATGAGCCTGTTTGTCATACTTTGTAACCACTCTTAAACACGACACTTTCATTCACCTGGGTTGGGAAATCCTTTGCCTAACAGTTGATCAAACCACATTGAAAGTCTTCAGCTGGTTTCTGGGTATTAACTTTGGTTCAATTGTCACCAAACCATCTGTTGTGTCATTATGTGTTCAAGAGGTCAGTGCAAATAAGCCATTCATCTGCAAAACATCTGTCATCCATCTTGACCATCCATTAGTTAGTCCTTGCAATTAAATTTCTTCAAACTTGATCTATGATTTCGTGTCGTGGGCTTGCCTACGACAGATCGCTTTCTATCAACTTCAGCTCTTTATCTAGAAGGATGATCTAGAAATCTCCAGTACCTTGGGATCTGCATGCCTCAATGGCAGGTTTCTCGCTTTCGACGATAGGTCGCATCATTGACCTTCGATCGAAGGATTTTGTGGCATGTTCGACATCGACACATCTAATCACATCTCATGGATTGTACTGAGTACTTTGAGAGCCATTGTCATTATTGGTGATTTCTCTCACACTTGTTAACAGTTTACATCATTGACTTGTAATCAAGTGGTTTCTACCATGTTCGACTTCGACACATTCATTCACATGGATAGAATCGTACTATTTTGGGAAGTAGAAATGAAGACCCTGGATCTATTTTCCACCATCCAGGCTGCGAGGAATTTTGTATTCATTATACTGTAGCCTATTCATAAACAGATGGATGCGTCCATACTGCGTCTATACTTGTGATGTATTACAAGATCATTCCTATATCAGAGCAGTAGTTAGTTTTCTAGTCAGTTTTGATCTGAGTATGGGAATGCCTACCTCAGCGATGATATGATCTCATATATATATATATATTGCATTGAATGTTTTTACAGGTTCCAACCAGGCTCTCCACAAGATGATCCTCGAAATGATAAAGTACTTCACTCTTCCTAGATGATAAATGAAAATCCTCATCTACTATAGACTTTGCACTTTAGGGGGCAATCTGTTACACAAAATTATCATCACCATGACTATTTGTAGTCAGTATGGGTCTATCATCACTTATACTGTCCTCCTAAGCAAGTCTCACACCTTAGCTCTTCATGTCAAGCTTTGCAAATGAGAGAAAGACATTAAAAATCAATAAATCTCTAGTTCCGCACTTTCTCTCACTTTTGCCTGCGGGCCCGCACCCTTTGTTCATGTTTCCTGCGTATCTGCATGCTCTGTCTGTAAAGGGGTGGATGCGTACCCCTGTAAAAGTAAAAAAGGCGCAAGTTTATCCTAAAAAACTCACTTTGGGTTAATTCTAGATGATTCTAGAAGGAATTTTGACGTGGATTGTTCACTCCAAGGTGGTTCATGCATCCCAAAAGAGAAGGAGCTAATCCCTTGATAGGAGGAGCTAATCCCTTGATAGGAGGAGCTATCCCTTTGAAGGAGGGCTTTATCCCTTTGAAGGAGGACCTAGTAACTTCCCTCCATTGCACTATAAATTAAGGCATTGGGTCAGTTGCTGGAGAGGTTAGAAGCTGAACATTTTTGAGGGTAAATGCTGATGGAATTGGGACTTCCTAGTTAAACTTGAGAGGAGAGATCACATACCTTTTGGTTTCATTGGGAAGTGAGTGAAACTTGTCAAAGTAGAGGAGACTTCTTGTCGGACCCTGGGAGGAGCTTGTACAGCATCAAGGCACAGGTTGTAAAGTTCTTCTTTGATTTGAATTAATACAATCAGATTCATTTTTCTCAACAAATTGTCTTATGTGGTTTGTTTCATAATCTCCTTGATCATTATGATGAATATGCTTTATGATATTGGCCTTTCAGTTGCTATTTAATTTGTTTGCTTGTTTGTGTTTGCAGAATTACACTTCAAGGAAGCTCGTTTGGAGCGAGGGATCGAGGCTTCCACAAACTTGCAATGGACCCAAGGTAGTCCTAAAAACACTTGTTTGCCTTTGTTTTAATTGCATATTTAGAGAAAGATAGTTTTTGATTGGCTTGCTTGTCACTAGATATCTTTAGATACTAGGAAGGTCGATCTTGTCCGCAACCTCGACTGATTTATCCGGAACCTCTAGATGACCTCACGGCCATAGGCAAATGGTTTGGGGAAGAATTTTTCACTTATGTCAGGATTTATGGAAGCCTAGTTGGCCCACATGTCCTCCCTCTCTATGTACAAGAAAAACTTATGGCTAGAGAAGTAGCATATCAAACTATGGGCAATGGATTGACCAAATCTCTTAAGGAATCCAATAAATCTGTTTGGCCACCTTTTCTTATTCACTGTGGGGTTTATACTCTAGAGAATTTTAGGCATGCAATGCTTAAAATTGAGAAAATTCAATGCATAAAATTTCCCACTATCTAACCTAAGCAATACGGCCCAGTTAAGAAATCTCAAAATGTCACAATGCAGGTCAAAGTGAGGCAATTCCAGCATGAACTAGATGATTTCGATGACCTTTTCGAGACAGCCACAGATTATCAACAAGTAAGAAATTAGCTGAAGCTCGCCTGAGCCTCGTGGATCTAGATAAATTAAAAGAATACAGGAACAATAGTTTGGAAAATATCCCCCTCGACATACTAAGTATTTTGCAACCAGTTCTACATCAAGAACCGGTTACAGCTCAAGTCCTGAAAGAACCTAAAGTCAAGAAGGGAAACACTTAATGTACATCATCAACACAACAAATCGATGAATCGTTGTCTACCAACGATTTGGATAAAGTATGGCAACCGTTTGACAAGATTGTCAATACAGCCTCACAGGAAACTAAGACCAAAAATCCTAAGAAATATTTAAAACTCTTGAGGTTACCAAGAATATTTCGCTCACTATTGGATCTTCTGATAAGGCAGTTAGCACCAATGACTTGGAAGTCATCCCGACACTCCCCACATCTGAAGTTGTACTCAAGATTGAGGAAATACCTCCCTTAGATGTATGCTACAACCCAAAATATAAAGTTGTCATGACAAGGCAAAAGAAGAGGAAGAGAACAGAACAATCCCAAACCTTAATTCCTGGAAATATACCTTTAGACGTCCTATGGAAGGATTCTCAAATCGACCCTGCCAATGATCTCAAAAGACTGTCTCAATTCATAGGGGTATATGCTACAATTATTGTTGATAAATCCTTAGAAGTACAACTTATGCTTAGGGAAAAGGGTGATAAAATCCTGCAGTTAGAACACGCATTATCAAACGCAAGACAGCGTATTGGTGAAGAATGGCAGGTACATATGACACAATTGTAGAAGATATTTGATGAGATGAAGCTTCAACATGAAGCAGACATCAGAAACAAGGACAAGCAACTGCAACAACTTCAGTTTAGGATTGATCAACTTAAAGATAATCCTAACCTTGAATAATCCAAGAAGGAAGCAGTAGAACTCAACACTCTCCCTGCTCAACAACAGGTTGCATTTTTCCAAAATCTGACAACAATCAATGATCTATGTAAGACAATTGATTCACTGATGAATCAGCTGTCTGATCTGAGGACATACTTCGATTACATTGAAGAAAAGATCTATGACTATATTACCTAGCAGGACAGCGCAGAAGGCATAGCAGCCAATCCTCCAAGGATTCAAGACCCATAGAAGGAAATCCTTTTTTGGGATTGGGATATGAGAATGAAACAAGTAGAAAGCATCCATATTTAGTGCAAGGAACGTTGCAAATAACACCATAGAAACTATTCGCGAGAACCTTTTCAATGTTAATTTGATTCAAGAATGCCCCATAGATGAATTGCCTGATGTCAAGATACTAATGAAACATTGTTAGGACTAGTCCAAGATGAAGGCGGATAACATCACAAAGTTATCCCAGTTAACTTTTAAACATTACTAGCAACACTTAGTTAAACCGCATAGCCAATGGCTTATGCTACCGTGTTTGACAAATACTACTGTCCACATGCTGCCAGCACTCTCTGATGCGATTTATGCAGGTCATATGTGATTAAACCCAACTCATCCTCCAGAATTGAAGCCCATGATAGATATTTATGAACTCGGGTAGCAAATGAAAGGAAAACAGGCTTCTCATTCTAGATTATTTGTTCAAACAAACTCTATTTTTGTCTTTCAGTTTTATATTAAGGAGGGTTCTTTGAACCTCCTTAGCATTTTAAGTATTTTCTATTCTTGTAATTGATATTTTATTTATAAATACCCCTTTCATGTATTTCGAAAGTGGTTCTGAATTGTTGCAAGGAGACTTAAGAAACTTGCACTATTGTATCTTTCAAGTATCTTAATAGGAAGGAGGAACCAAGATCATTTTATGAGTAGAGCATTGATCTATCAGGTACTATTATCCTTATTTTATTTTTGTGTTCATTTTTTAAAACAATTACACATTTTTCTTTATTGTTTTGCTATGTATGATCTTATGTACTATTGAATACTTATTCACTATTGAAGAGTATGAAGTTGTTTATTTTTGAATGCATTGTAGGAACAACGAAATCTTATATGCAATATGTTTTAAAACAATTAATTTGATTAACTATTTAATCAAAATAATTATCTTTCTTGTATTTATTTCTTGAAATGATATATGATCTATGTTGTTTAGCATATTAGAGAATTTTTAAATCACAGGATAAGGATAAGTTTAATCCCAGGAAATAGATAGTTAGATACATATATGGTTGTATTACTTTTTCCTCTATCCACTACATCCATTTTACTTATGATTACACTCAAAATACCATCATATATACTCAAAGGGAAACTAGTCTCTTCATCCCCAGTTGGAGCCACTATTCCAAACGGATACGAAATGGTTTTCAAGTTCTCAACCAGGTGGTTATCCCTGATGTTGAGGAAGCGACATTTCAGGCCTTCAACACAGTAGTAAGTAAAGCTCTAGCTTCACAATTCGAGCTTGATTTTACTCTCATTTCATGCATGGCAAGCATAGTAATGGGAAGCTATGGTATCTCGACAATGGTGCCTCGTTCCATATGACTCGGAATAGAGATCTCTTCAGTAACTTGGAGGAGAAATACCTCAAGCATAACATTGAGTTTGGAGACGATGGGAGGTATAGCACAACCAATATTAGTACAGTTACTTTTTAGAGGGAGTCTGGCTCCCCTCTCAGGCTCAAGGATCTGATGTTTTTTCTAGGTCTAAAGAAGAATCTAGTTTTCCTTGCGGTATTGGAAGACCGTGGCTACAATGTGATATTTAGCAAAGGAAAGGTTTTCCTTAGACACATTGCCATGGGATAGGTGAAGCAGATCAATGAGGGAGTCAAGAACCTATATACACTTGAGGTAGAAAATGCATGAAAATCCTTAAGGAGCAAGGCAAAGACTAGAGACTTTGTGATTGAGAGGGAGCATGTTAGACCTCTCAACATGCAGCCTCATAAGAAGCCTCAGGAAGTTGTGGAGTAACCACAAATAGAGAAGAAAATAGGAGGCAGAGTGGAGACATCCACTTAAGAAAAGACTTATAGCAAGGGGAGAGTTCGAGCCAAGTTGGAAGAGGGAACACATGCAGCCATACCTCCAGGTGTGAGGTGGGACGACGTGAAGCAATAGTCCCAAGAGTTGGATAAATTGGGTTTTATTGGATAAGATGGAGATTTCCTGGAAGAGAAAGAGGACCTTGAGACATTCAATCCAATTGGTCATCGACCATGCCTTCGTTTTCCTCTTCCTCCTCACTATCTGATTCTGAAGACTCTTCCCCTTCACTGTTCAAGTTTTCGTTATTATCTGGTTATTCCCATTCTCTCGGTTGTTCTTCATTAGAAAAATGAAAGTCCTCCCTCTCTCCTTCCATATCTTACCTAATAGGTGGTAGGAGGTCTCCTTGATGAAGGGAATATTCAAGTGAAACAACTAAATCCTCAAGAGTAGCAGTAACCAATTCCTCCACTAAAGAAACAAAAACATCAAGGTGGGTGGTATCTTTCCTTGATTGCTTATAAGGAAGAATAGATGTGAGAGGAAGTAATCCAAGAAATCTAGCAAATCGATGACTAATAGGCCAAAGTGTCTTGAGTTGGTCATAAGTAACTTTTTATGCATGCTCCATACCTTGGTGAGGGTACTCTTCTTTCTTAGATATATGATCGTTCATAAGATTAATATGGATATTCCCATTGCATTAATGCGAGAATAGTCCTCTCATGCTCATAATGAGACATATGAAGCACTTTTGTCAAACAAATTTAACACGTCTAGTAACAAGTTCATGATATTTTTCAAAATATAAACACCAAATGCAACTAATAATGTGATTAACATTAAATTTCACAAAAGTTTAAAGTTGGTGATAAAGTATGGATGCACTTGTAGAAAGAGTGCCTGACACACCCCCATGGAGAGCATGACATTACATTATCACAAACATCTTGGATGATAATTTCATCTTCCACTCTTCCTTGACTTTACACCTTGCCTTTAATACATAGTTGCTTCATCCATAAGCTTTGCCTTTTTTGGACACATTGGAGGTGGCAAAGAATTTTTCCCTTACAAATCTCAACCATTATTGTATTGAGAAGGTTGTTTTGGATTGGATCATGGAAAAAAATACGACAATTATCATATGTCAAGAGGATGTACAACTTTATTGAATTGTCAATGTAGGTTGACAACGTCATCAAGGCAAGCATTTTACCATCAACCAGATCCAATAGAAATTTCCCCATTTGGTATGTGAACTTAACATAATGGGAACAATTACCATTCAAGGAGTAAGGATTGATCTATGTGACCTCCTAAGTCTATCTCAAAAGCGGCCCTAACTTATAGTTTACATGTCATAAATTTTCAACGCATAACTTGTGGCCTTCCCATGTGTTTTTTTAGGAAGCCACACACAATAATGAGATAATTTATTCATTTTGATTATAATCTCTCCAATGAATGAAATAATGCCCAAAATGAAGCATCAATTGAAAAATTATGATCTTGAAAAGGCCCCCCTTTTTCTTAGACAACTCAAGTTCATCTAACTCAACATTCACACTTAGCCCTAATCAATACAAGGGAAGGTTCTTGCATTTTAGGGGTTTCGCTTCTTAGGCATTATGCAATAATTATAAAATACAGCTTCACCATAGGCTTTATGTGAATAAGATTTTCCATCACATATCTCCACAAATATAAGCTACCACCATTTGATTCATTAAGAGAATCTTTGATTCATCGTAATAATTCTACTTTAATGTGTTCCTTCATTTTGTTTTATATTCAATACGGACAATTTCACCTCCTTTTATTTAATTTGATTGTTCCTTTAGTTAATGGATTTTAATATTGAATATTGATATGATCCAATCACCTTTAAAATGATAAACAGTTGATTAATACTATCTAAGTTTATAGAAATATTTTCGTAAAAATCACATCATAAAATCTTTGTCGACGCGTTTCGAACCAACGAGTATGTGATTTTTCCAAAAACATTTCTATAAACTCAGATTATGGATCACATAAGCTTAAATTCTAATAATATCTAGTTTGAGGGGGAACCTCCTTGTACAATTAATCTAATGCACGTGAGAATATATGATGATCCTAAGACTAAAGCTCCTTGGTGTATATATAGGAGACAAAGGGTGCAATTATAATGAAAGGGTGCAATGAAAGCTTCTTTCTGACCTATTAATATAAAAAATAATCTAATAATGAATTCTTATTAGGGCCTTAACATATCCCCCCTCTTTTAGAATTTTTTTTCCTTAAAGCTTGTAATTGAGGGTGTTTCTTTACAAACTACATGTTTTCCCATGTAGCTTCTTCTATAGGCATATTCTTCCACTTGATTACACACTCCAAATGTTTCCATTCCAAATAGATAGAGAATGTTGATCTATAACTTTTTTAGGTTAAAGAATCAACTTCACGTCTTCATCTAATTCTAGAAGTTTTATTTGAACTCATATAGTTTGTCCCAAAACCTTTTTTAGGAAAGATACATGAAAACCCTTATAAGTGCAAGGAGGAGGAAAATCTAACTCTTGTCCCACTTTTCCAATCCTATGAATAATCTTGTTTGCGTGCTCCAAACCTTGGTTAGGATACTCTTCTTTCTCAGATATATGAAAATCTAATTCTTGTCCCACTTGTCCAATAATCCCAGGAGTTGCATAAAACACAATTCTTTATAAATGAGAGAGGAAATCTTCTTATATATACATTGTGTGTATCAATCAATTGTTTTACAAAATGAGGCTAGTTATTTATATCCTTTTTTGAGTTACAATACCATGGGTAAATACAATGAGTGGATGCCACTTTTCATTCGAATTATTCCTCCCCCCTAGGAAGTAATGGTGCCCGTTGCGTAAAGTTCCTTCCTGAGAATCTTTGTTGAATGAAGAGGAGAATTTTTTGTGGTTGATCGATAACTTTGGGTTTGTGGATGACCCAAAACAAGTGTTGTTGAAGACCATCAAAATCCATTGGATAGTCCATGCACTGTTATTTTCATAATTGTCCGACAAGCATTACAAGGTATCTCTATCCTCATACATTCATTCATTATGGTTATGGGTCAACTGGAAAAAACCCTTGCCATCAAGTCCATTTGCTAGGCTACACACTATCAATATCACGGTTGGACCATAATCATTAAAGAGTATCTCTATCCTCGAATCTTTGTTCATCATGGTTATGGGTCATCCACAAAAGCCTTCTCTTCATTGAAATGTATTCAAGAAAGGCTTCTATGGAGGGAAATTTCCACAATGGGGACCAATGCTTCATAAGGGGGAAGGAGTGATCCAAATGTAAAATAGC
>APFE031396453.1:81788-92740 GCA_000404065.3 Pinus taeda | reverse complement strand
TCCATTACATGGACCCATGTTGCCCCCGGATTCCCCAAAAAACATCGTTTAGGGCCTCAAAACGGCTCTGGAAGTTCAGGACCCGAAAAACTGCTAAAAATAGTAAGTTGTGCTACAATTAAGGAAACTGAAAATGCTGAGAAAGACAATGGTGGGGGTCCAGGTGGACTTGGCAGGTGGCCACCAATATCCACCTGGATCAGTTGGGCTCACCTATTCTTTGTACTCAGTTATCTTGGTCAGTGACTCGAATTTAAATAGGAACACAACAAATTACAGATATAACCATAAATACAAAGATGCAGCAGAAAAAACACTTCATTTCATTAATATCAAATATTGAAGTATGTTTACAAACAGAATGGAAATAAGACTGGCTCGGGCGATGGTAGCTTATCTCTGAGAAGAGATGTGGCGGCTACATGCCTCTGAACTGTGTTGCAATGAGGCTCAATGACCTATTTATTATTGAGAAATAATGGAAAACCTTAAACATCCAAAAACCTAACCCTAGGAGATGAAGCGCCAAATTATGGGCCATGTTTGGGTAAATTGGTACATCAACTTCTTGGGGTCGTAATTTTGGCATGCGATCTTCATTTGACGTGCACAATACCTCATTAGAAAATATCTATTCAAGGACTACAACTGTTGAGTGGCTAACATCAATCTATGCCCCATGTTGGCCCCGATTTTCCCAAAAAAGAGTCGTTTAGGGCCTCAAAATGGTTTCGGAAGTTCCGGACCCGAAAAACTGCCAAAACTAGTAAATTGTGCGATAATTAAGGAAATTGAAAAGCTGAAAGAAACAATGATGGGGGGCCAAGTGGAATAGGTGGGTGGCCACCAATATCCACCTGGATCAGCGGGTATGGGTATGCCTCCCCTGCCTCATTTGAGATCATGTACTATACTACCACATAAAAGGAGACTTCTATCAGTGTTGTAGGTCTCGCCTCCTCTGTTATTTGTCCATCCTTGACTTGCTTTAGGTCTCTCTCTCTCTCTATGACTTCCCTTTTGGTGTCTTGTGGAAGTGTAATCTACAACGTATTTCGGTCATACGATTCGCTCCTAATACTCATACGTGTGGGGGCAATCTGTTATCATCAAAAAATGATCACCTAGCCATTTCTAACTAGGTGGATCAAAATACACCATGTGGATTTAATTTTACCATAGTAAAATCACTTTCATTATAGAAAATGCTTTAGTAAACCACTTTTATTAAATTATTTTTTATTCAAATAAAAAAAACCCATGAGAATAATTAGATAAATCATTATTTATTTAATTATCTCTAGGAATTATTATTAAATCATTATTTAATCATTATTCCTTGTCCCATTTGACTAAATCCTTTAGAAATATTTAAATAAATCATTATTTATTTGAATTTCCTTATTTATGTTATTAGACTAATTATTAAATCACTATTTAATAATTATTTTGTTTTCACACATTTCTTGTTTCTCGCAAAATAATTAATAAATCATTATATTTGTTAATTATTTCTAAAAAAATGAATTTAACCATTTTAAATTCATTTTCCCACTCCAAAAAATATAATAAAGTATTCCAAGTAGTTAGATCTGAATTTGGTCAATAATATTTTAATATTCTCCATTTTCGAGATTAACTCCATACTTTGCATATAAAGGAGGGTTTTTCATTCATTCCTCGCCATGATCATTATCATCGTCAATATTATCATCATTTTTTCTTAAGCTCCCACTAGAGTTCTTTACTTTGTTTGGTTTTTTCGCACGATTCTAAAGCATCAAGGATATCAAAGGACCCATCCCACGGAGGGGAACTTACAGACCAATCTGTAGATCTCCTCCATCAGGTGTTATCAATAAATATTTATTTGTTTAAAATCGTCTTTCCATTGGGTTATTATTCTAGATCTATCATTCTGCTGCTATTTGTTTCAGATCTTGTTTTCTTTTACGCAGATTTTCCATTTGTGTTGCAGATCTAGAACGACAACAATCATTAACTTGTTGTTAGGGTTTCTTGTCACCTAGTGACCTAAATGAAGGTTTTTGGTACATCTTCCAAGAATTTTCATACTAACAAATTGCGACTCCACTAGGGAAATAACCAAGTTCTTGGGTGTTGAAGTTTAAGAAAATTTAGGGTTTCTTCAGCCAGTTTCTATGCCTCTCAATTTTATTTCCAATTTTAGGCCCTATTTTGTCTTATTTTCAAATTCTTAAGGGTTTCTAGTCTTTTCTGTAGGTCACATGTACCATCCGAACAGGAGACGGCAACATCTGTTTGAAAGTTGTCGACCGAGACAAGCGGGAACAAAGCACACTTTTTTGGCTGTTTAGTGTGCTCCTTCTATCAAGAGCTCACATTTTGACCTAGAATCTATGCTAGCTCAAGAAACAGGTCAGTGCCTGTGCTCCGTTGTTTTTTTGATTTTTTTGATTTTTTTTATAGTTTGTCCGAAAATGTTGTCTACAGACTAGTTTGGGTTTTTCAAATTCTATTAATCGGTCTCCCTTAGCCGTGGATCCACTTGTTTTGTCTCTTTAAAGAAGGAAAGACCCCCTAGGGTTTAGAGTACTCCTCCACATTGGTAGGAAGACATTTGTTGAGTGAGGAGTCTAGGGTTTTCAACATTTATTCTTTGTTTTTCAGATCTGATCCATAACTTTTCATATCCATAGGATATGTTTATTTTTCCTTTTCTCACTTTAGAGTTTGGTTTTGCCTTTCCCCCCTAGGATCCCCTTGAGCATCCTAGATCTTAGAGCTTCATACCTGTCCTTTACAATAGTTGTCACCTCTTATTTTTTGTTGTTTGTCTACACCATTTTTCAACAGCCTAAGACCTTTAGATCCCAGTCCCTTGACATCAGATCTTTTTGGCTTCTTTATGTGTCTTTGAGTAGCCTGTTTACCTTCTCTCTCCTAGCTTCCTAGTTTCCCTTATGGGTGGGGTTGTGTATGCTTGATTGGTTGTTTAATTTTCTGTCATTTCAAATTCATTTACAATATTTCATCATTTTACTTTCAACAACATATGACATCATGAAACATGCTTAATTAACTCATCCAATTGACACATCTTTTGCACACACTCACACCTTAAGGGAACGAGAGCTTGGTTAACACCGCCAAGCCAAGACATTAAACACTATACCTTAATAAATCAACACACATAGTTTAAGCCCACTTGGGAATCAGGGCCAAACAATCTTTGTAGTGTAGGTGTAGGGTCGATGGGATAGGCTTCCAATAACACCCATCAGTCACTTTTCATTGAGACACAAAATTTGTCATATTAAGGAGCTTAAAATCCTTCACCATTCCACGGTCAAAGCTGGAGTGTGTCAGAAACCCAATTCAGAGGGGGTTAGGTTAGGTCATTGTGTGAGTAGTTCTCCTCGAGGCTACCCAACCCGTGGCAGGGAATTTTGTGAGATGGTTGACGACCAAGAAGCTCAAGACTCGACCACCTCCGTGGGATGAAGGTAACTGTAGTGACCAGTCTCAGGAAAACACCTTAAGGATTGATTGTGGGAAGCAGTTAGTCCTTTACCCCACCTTTCTTTGGACAACTCTGCTTGCGAGGATGAGATTTCGTCAAGTAAGAAGTTCTTTGGAAGGCCATATGAAACAGTAGACCTAGGGTTGTCTGAGGATTCAGATCACCTATAGGCTAGAGGTCTTTTTTATTTAATAGGACGTGTTTGTGTGCATAATAGTAACATTATTAAAAGAGTTAGTCTACACTTGGCACCACTACACTAGATGTTTTCTTATTGTTTGTTTCTCTTTTCTTCCTATCATTATCACTTAGTGTAGACATCATAATGCCTCCAAGGCATTTGTCACATCGAATTCGAGGGCTTCACCCTCAGTTCCCGTTAGGCCATATGACTCCTCCCCATAGGGAGAGAGTTCATCCTCCCAGCCCCCATCGAGTCATCACTCTGATTCTGGTTTGTATTTTGTCGATTCATCCTTTGATTTCGTGCCCCCTCGTCCTCATATCACCATCATGTTAGGCACCAATGCACTCAGGGTGGTAACCCAAGGTACCCCCATAAGCGGAACCTCAACCAGTGTGGTCACTTTGAATCCCTTACTTCCTTTTATCATTGGCCTAAGTATCCCAGATTTTAACCAGCTTATCAATGATCCTCTTCTCCACGATCCCACATGGCCAACAATGCCTACCAAACTCCCCTCAGACATCCCAAAGTTTGAGGGCAATCCCGGCGAAGACCCAACCAATCATGTTCACTCCTTTCATATGTGGTGTTCATCCAATTCTATTACCGACGACTCCATTCGTCTTCGATTGTTCCAATGCACGCTCACTGGAGCTGTTGTGAAGTGGTATGTAGACCAGCCTAGGGAAACCCATTCCACTTTAGCTACTCTTGCTACATCCTTTGTTTCATATTTCCAGTTACCTCTCCATTATGATACCGATAATGAACTTTTAACTTCATTCCGTCAAACTTCTGCCATTTACCTTTCCGACCATGTTCAAGAATGGCGAAGAAGAAGGAGCATTTGTCGAGCTCCTAACTTCGAGGATCGAGTCTATATGTTAGGCCCCTATACTACTAGTGTAACCCCTTATTGTTATTAGTACAACCCACTTATTATATTGATGTACCCATGTAGTGCCCATATTGTTACTATTGTGCCCCATAGAAGCCCACTATTGTTATTATTGTGCCCTTACATTATTATTTGTATGTAGCCTCTGATTATGTTATGACCCCTTAGACTCCTATATATAGAAAGGAGGTCTTTTCATTTGTATCATCCAAGAATTGTTCATTTATGTAATGTAAAGGAGGTTTCCCCCTCGAAGAGGCTGAATTCTAAAGCGTTGATCTATATTTTCTATCTTTTCTTGAGCTGGTTTCATAACAGAGAGAGAAAATGTTGTTACATCTACATTGTGCGAACCAATCTATGCCTTTAAAAAATGAGGCTTGTTATTTATAGCATTTTTTGAGTTACAAGACCATGGGTAAATACCATGGGTGGGTGCCACTTTTCATTCGAATCAGAGACTAACTCCCAAAGCTTCTCTAAACTGAGAGAAAAAGTGTAAAATCCCTATTTCTTAATTGAATGTTTAGTGATGGCACTTGCAATGCACAATTTGATATATTTTTACGTGTCCTACTAGAGCTTTGGCCAATGGGAGTACTTCACTGGCATTTTCATTTCATGTCCATGTTAAAATCCATGCCACTCAACTATAGTGTGCTTCCCACTCTTCACATCACATTTGTATGGAAGTTGCAAAATTAATTCAAAGAGAGGACCATTATTTAAAAGGAAGGGTGAAAGAGGCCATTGAAATTGTGAAATCATCAAACATAATAAATAGAGATGATGGTCTAAAATTAAGTAACTCTTGGAAACCCTTATTAAAACATAATTAATAATTATACCTAATTTAAAATATCATTAATAAACCTAATCAAAATTAAAACAACTGAAATTAATTTCCCTAAAATATAATTATTTCATCATAATAAAACGACACAAACAATATTTCCCTCAAAAAGACTATTAATTGCTCTATTTACTCACACTCTCTCTTCTCAAAATGTGGATTACATTTCTGCGATGATGGACTTACCTCGATAGTCTGAAACGTTGATTAATATACGATAAACAAGTTTTTCCACAAATATTTAGAAATTCTACCAACCTGTATGGATTCATTCTTTAACACTATAAAGTCCCACCATAGAAAGGACACAATGAATAATGCGCTACAATATAAGAAACTGAGAATTTGAAAAGAAAAATACCTATCAAATCTCATTTTTCTGAAACAATGCGGAGATGAAAACCTCACTTTGAATTTTGCTAAACGCAACCATCCCCTTAAACGCGGTTATAACATCTCTATTTTTATAACACTGAGTGAAACCCTAATAAGAAGTGAAATAAAATCTACCAAATTTCATATAATCAAAACATCATAAAAGCTTCTAGGTTTGCATCTCCAGTTATCATCAACCCTATCCTTTGACCTTTGGAAGAACTTGTACGCTCTCACCTTCACCTAAGCGGAAAAAAGACTTGACTCAGTCTCTACAAAGAAAAACAAAAAGTTGAATGAATTTAAAAACATGAATATAATACCTCTAGGCAACAAAAATATGAAAGGTAACATCACCTACTCTCATTCTTCGCAAAATCTCCCTAATAATAACTCTAATGCCTCTCCTCTTAAAGAAACTGACTCAGCCTTTAACTACTTTATTAACAAATCTAACCTTATTATCGACCTCTGTTCTCTCTGCACTTTGCTAGTATAAGCCAGAACACAAAACCTGCAGCCCCAGATTTTATACATCGTAATCTTTCCCTAGTAAGCGTTCCAGTGCGTCTCCTCTCGATTCATTTAAAGAATCCTACATTGCCATCAACCTTTACATTGATACCTACCATTTTATCGACCTCCATTTTGTCTCGACTACTCAAAAAGAAACCAGAACGGAAAACTAAAACATCAATGCCTGCAACTCGACTGCCATAAAACCTATCGCATCTGGTATTATATAATCATTTGAAATATTTGCTTGAAAAAGGCTTAAATTTTGCGATATCTCTGGAGCAAGAATTCCCATAAATGAAGTAATAACCAACATCGAAGTCGCTATTAAGAACACAGATCTAAACGCTGACGTTGCTAAGATTCTCAGAAGCACTAAACCTGCTGCACATAACATATCCAAAGATGAATTGACAACGTTAAGAAACCTCAAAAAAAAAAAACAAAACAAAACAAAACAAAACAAAAAACAAAAAAACAAAACAAAAAAAAAACAAAAAAACAAAAACAAACAAAAAAACAAACAAACAAAAACAAACAAACAAAAACAAACAAACAAAAAAACAAACAAACAAAAAAACAAACAAACAAACAAACAAACAAACAAAAATGTTGCAATATTAGAAGCGGACAAGGGAAACGCTACAGTCATCGTGGACCAATCTGATTATGATAAAAAGATGGATGAACACCTCAACAAGAGCAGCGACTACAAATTACTTAACAAGTATCCAAGCAACAAAATCCTTCCCCAGGTGATTAACAAAATCAAGTATTCTTCACTAGTTAAAATTACCAAGAGCGGGTTAACCCCCAACAACGCCATCATTCCTAAAATATATGGAGTTCCAAAAATCCATAAATCTAGCATTCCATTCAGACCCATAGTTAACACTATAAGATTGCCCACTTATTTTCTCTTCACTCCACCTCAGGTAACACCCCCTCGTATATTAAAGAGTCTTCATCGTTTATAGAATGGATTAAAAACCTAGAAATTAATCAGAATGACTTCCTAGTAAGCTTTGACATTGTATCTCTATATACAATGATTCCTGTAGATGTGACTATCGATGTGATGAATAATATCATTGACAATGAAACTATGGACCTCCTAAGAATTTTCCTTAAATCATCATACTTTAGTTTCAAAGGAAAAATCTATGAACAGACACATGGTGTTTCCATGGGCTCACCGTTATCACCTATAATTGTACACTTATATATGGAACAATTTGCGAGAATGGCTCTTAATTCATTCCCATTTACCCTAGAAGAATGGAAAAGATATGTGCATGACATATTCACTAAATGGAGCCATGGTTTGGATAAACTAAATGATTTTTATCACACATCAATAGCCTCTCTGAACACATTAAATTCACAACTGAAATTGAAAATGAAAACCAACTCCCTTTCTTAAACATCCTCCTCACCAAGAAAAATGGTAAGCGCAGCCACCAACTCTTTAGAAAACAAAATCACACAGAAAAATATCTTCACGCAAATTCCCACCACCATCCAAAACGAAAAGTAGGTTTCATCAAAACCCTAGCTACCAGAGCATCCAAAATCTCTGACCCAAAACAATTAGATGAAGATCTTAACCATCTCTACAAAGTTTTTGAAAATAATGGTTATCAGAAAAACATTATCCACAAAGTCATTCAACAGTCCACAATCAAAACTCAAAAAAAATATCTCTAAACAAACCTAAAATCTCCTTCCCCTATATAAAAGGAACCACTCACAAAATTGCAAGAAGTCTCACCAATCATAACATCATGATTGCATTCACTCCCCCATATACCATTAAGAAAGTGATTGACTCTACCAAATATTTAATAGACCCAAAGCAACACAAAGGAGTATACTATATTCCATGTTCTTTTGGAAAAGTATATATAGGTGAAATGAGTAGATCTGTGGGCATAAGATTAAAAGAGCACATAAGTGACATAACGAGGAATAGGACAAAAAAATATGCCCTTGCAGAACTTGCACGCTCCTCTTCACATTACATTTGTATGGAATATGCAAAATTAAGTCAAAGAGAGGACCATTATTTAAAAAGAAGGGTGAAAGAGGTCATTGAAATTGAGAAATCATCAAACACAATAAATAGGGATGATGGTCTAAAATTAAGTAACTCTTGGAAACCCTTATTAAAACATAATTAATAATTAAACCTAATTTAAAATATTATTAATAAACCTAATCAAAATTAAAACAACCAAAATTAATCTCCTTAAATATAATTATTTCATCATAATAAGCCAACATAAACCATATTTCCCTCGAAAAGACTATTAATTTCTTTAATTATTCATGCTCTCACTTCTCAAAATGTGGATTACATTTACTTGATGATGGACTCACCTGGATAGTCGGAAACGTTGGTTAATAAATGATAAACAGGTTTTCCACAAATATTTAGAAATTTGACCAACCTATATGGATCACTCTTTAGCAACATAAAGATGGCCTAGATGGCACAAAAGTTGATCTTGGGGGTGAAAGTTCAAAACTTGTTTACCTATAACTATTTGTAACAACCTCGGGTTATATTTCCATGTAAAAAAAGACAAAAATCAACCAAGGTCACGGGACATGTATTCCAAGCTAAATGGGAGAAAAACAATACAATGGGTGTTGCGTGTGGTTTATTATTGGCTATGGAAATTGGAATTGGCATTGCCAAAGGCAAAAAGACAATAAATGACAATTAATTGAAGAAATAAAGGAAAATAGGAGAAAAGGAAGATGAAGAGACAAGAATATATATGCAAGGGAAAATGAAGGAAATTGAGGGAAAAGGAAAAGGAAACAAAAGAAGAGGAACAATAATATATGCCTCTCTTAGTCACTCTTAGTTACTCTTGATCACTTCTTGGTTACTCTAGAAGCATTTTGGAATTCACTTGGACATTGAAGCATTCTCACTTGGACTTGGAGAGAGAAAGCACTTGGATAGAAGAAAGCAAGTAAGCAAAGGAAATCGGTGCAGTGAAGAAGGAGGTTGGAAAAGAAGCTACAGCAAGAGAACATTTGCAAGTAACAGGTTCATGTGTCATTTCCTTATTGAGATTTGAATTCATGGTACATGCATTTGGTTATTTGGTCACATTGTTGTCATTGACATGGGATTTTCTTGGATTGACAGTGGTTTTAGCCTTACCTTGCCATTTCCTGGATAGTCATGATGTAGTGGATTCCCTGTTTTGGTTCAGCTTTGGATGGTCGGTAGATTTTAGATCCTAATGAGGTGGTCTAAGGAAAATTCCCAAGGGTTAAGGGTGGATATGGGAATTCTCCTAAAACTCTTAATGGATGGGTTGAGACAGGAAAATTCCTCTGGGTATGGTGAAGAAAGTCGGAGGTGTAGGAATTTACAAGGTAAGTTCCTCAGACATAACACCATAGGACACCACTCACAAATAGATCACAGATCAATACACCAGTATTTTTCACGTGGTTAAAACCCTCAAATAGGGAAACAGTCCACGGCCTGAGCCAACGCGGCCACTTTAAGCAATTTATTAATAAAACAATGAAATTTTACATAAGCTTCTCTCATGAACGGTTAACCTACAAATGACCCTCCATGCTCTTTAAATAGAGATCATGGACCAATCGGGTGTTAAGCCACGGATCAAGTGTCGGTAATACCGAGGAGAGAATGAACCATCAGATCACTACATATCATGACCATCGGATTGTAAGTTACAAATTTACATAGTAAAGTAACACACTTTACCTAACTCTATACTAGACCAAGTTATACTTAACTATTTCCTATGTGTCGGAATATCCTAACATCCCCCCTTAAGAACAACTTGGGATAGGATTGAAGGATTTACAAATATGACACAATAGGAGAAGGAAGGAGGCACTAGAGCCTATCCCCCCTTAGTGACAACTTCCTGAACTCAAACCATAAATCAAAGTTTAGTAAACTTCGCCTCTGTGAGGGCCTTTGTGAAGATGTCTACAACTTGATCATTAGTTGAACAATATTGTACTTCAAGAACATGGTCGTGAATGAGCTTTCTGATGAAGTGCATGTGCAGTTCAATGTGTTTGCTACGCTGATGTTGGACTGGATCTTTGCATAGATGAATAGCACTTTGATTATCACACCAAAGTGTAGTCGGATGTTGCTGCTAAAAGCAAAACTCTGACAGGATCTGACGAAGCCACAAGGCTTCCTTACTAGCTTCTACGGCACCACGATACTCTGCTTCTGCTGAAGAAAGAGAAATGGCACCTTGTTTCTTGCAAGCCCATGAATAGGTCCTGAACCAAGAGTGAACACATAACCTGCAGTAGACTTCCGATCATCAAGGTCACCAGCCCAATCGGAATCAGTGAAACCAACCAATAGAGGAGATGCTTCGGCACTGTAATGGATCCCAAACTGAACTGTACCTCGAACATAACGAAGTATTCTTTTAGCTACTTTCCAATGACTTTTACGTGGGTTTTGCATAAACTGAGCAACAAGGCCAACAACAAAGGAAAGGTCGGGACGAGTATGGGTTAGATACAAAAGTTTGCCTACAAGTTGACGATATAAGGTAGCATCAACTTCAGGGGAAGTACAAGTGACTAAAAGTTT
>APFE031396453.1:20382-77291 GCA_000404065.3 Pinus taeda | reverse complement strand
ACCCTACAAATGACCCTCCATGCTCTTTAAATAGAGATCATGGACCAATCGGGTGTTAAGCCACGGATCAAGTGTCGGTAATACCGAGGAGAGAATGAATCGTCGGATCACTACATATCGTAACCGTCGGATTGTAAGTTACAAAAGTACATAGTAAAGAAACACACTTTACCTAACTCTACACTAGACCAAGTTATACTTAACTATTTCCTATGTGTCAGAATATCCTAACAGGAGACATACAAGCTTGTTGGTTTTGGTGATTTATGGACCAGTTTAGGTGAAATCACCGTGGTTTAAGGTTGAGGTGGTTTAGCCTCTAGAAGTCTTGGTTGATTCTATTTTGGTTTATCCCATGTGATCCAAAATTCATGCTTGGAATATGGCACAACGGTGAATATCTTAAAGAGATATTTGGTTCAGCCAAATCTATGGTCAGATGGTACGTGGAAGTCCTTGACTTGGTTGGATTTGTCCATAAGTTATTATGTGTTATTTCTTATTGAGATCAATGAGCACATTTATTAGTTATTGAGTTGATTTCATGTCTGGTTTGTCATGGTTTCATTCTGGTTGAATGTTGGTTATAGGCATGGTTAAATGATGTGCTCTTATTATGGATCTTGTTCATGATTAGATAAGTTATTGAATGGTTATATGAATGCATGGGATAACAAGTGTTGTTGAAGCTAGCTTGAGAGGATAGTGACCCTTCTTGATGATTCTTTGGTGAAACTAAGGAAATAATGTGCATATATGCATTCATGACTTGTAGCTAATATGTTTACCATATGTTTGTCTAAATGTTTATCATGTGACTGGCATGGTTGGACAAGATCTGAGCCTAAGTATAGGTTATGCATACTTGTGGTTATCTTAGACTTGATTCTGGAGATTTTTTGCACAATTCTAGACAGTGGTCTATAGGATAGCCCTAAAAATGTGGCACTGATTTCACAGCTGACTTCTCTTAACTAAGAAATCTCGGTTGTAACCGCATGGAGGAAGTCTTGTGCATGCGACTGGAGCCTTTGGAATGCATGCACATTTTGGCATGCGTGCGGCTAGGCTTTGAGGTCAGATGAAAAGATAGTTCCAGCTCAGGGTAAGATCATCAGTGGATGTTGTCTCACATCTAGGTGGCATGGTGTCCCTAGGAATTCGCAGTAAGTTTTAGTATGGTAGACCTCACTTCCATAACTAGAACTTGATCATTGGGTCTTGCATAGTAACTCTCAGCTCATGTTTACCCTAGAGAGCTTGTAAAAGTGGGTAATTCTGAGGTGCGGTGTTACAGGGTAGTATCAAAGCGAGGTTGCAGCACTGGACCTCAGGGTAATTACAGATTGTTATGCATGCATGTCAGTTGTCTATGTGATGTTAGCTATTTATTGTTGTGGTTATGATGTCCATGTATGAGATGGTATGCCTCTGATGTTGTATCGTGTTAATCTACATTGGATTTTGTCGATGCAATAGTCTCCCCTAAGATACATTGAGGCATGGTTTTTTATTATGCTTTTACTTAGCCAATAATGGCATATTGTAGGAAATAGAAGGTCAAGAGATGAAGACGAGAATAGTTGAGTATAGTTCATATGAATCCCCGTAGAGGTTGATAGAGACATTTGTAGGAAGGGAAAGATATGTTTAACAGCAGGGAGAGGGATATTCTCCTGGTTTGGCATATAAATTGAGAAGTTTGAAGGCAGAAATCTTGAGTTGCAAGGTAGACAATGTGTGATTAATTGAGGCACACAAAAGGCTTTCCATAGCTCAAGAAAAGTAATTCAAGGTTAATGTAGTCATCCTCCAAAGCCTTTCAGATATGCATAAGAAAGGACAGTTGGGGATCAGTCATGGGTATAGATAAGAAGAAAAGACTAACGATACGGATGGTAGTAGGTCTCAAAAAGGGTATAGGATGGACATGGATGATACAATGAAGAGTAGAAGATCCTTAGATACCCCTGAGAGGAGGGCTAACACTCATGGATTTTATTTTAGCTTCAGTTCCGAGAGAATTCATCATCATCACTGCCAGCATGTTAGGATATTCCGACACATAGGAAATAGTTAAGTTCAACTTGGTCTAGTATAGCATTAGGTATAGAGTTAGGTAAAGTGTGTTTCTTTACCGTTGTACATTTTGTAACTTACAATCCGACGGTCACGATATGTAGTGATCTGACGGTTCATTCTATCCTCGGTATTACCTACACTTGATCCGTGGCTTGACACCCGAATGGTCCATGAATTCTATTTAAAGCGCATGGAGGGTCATTTGTAGGTTCACCGTGCATGAGAGAAGCTTATGTAAATTTTCATTCTTTTATTAATAAATTGCCTGTAGTAGCCACGTTGGCGCAGGCCGTTGACTGTTTCCCTCTCTGAGGGTTTTAACCACGTCAAAATACTGGTGTATTGATCTGTGATTTGTTTGTGAGCGGTGTCCTTCTGGTGTTCTGTCTGAGGAACTTACCCTGTAAATTCCTACACTTTCCTCAACCCTCCAAGCCTCCTATTTCCTTGCGCAGTTTTTCTTGGGGTCTAGTGATGCCACATGTGTGAATTGGCCTCATCACACCCACAGAAACTGAAGAAGTAACTACGCAATACTCAAGGAGATAATTCCCTCTGCATGCAAGAGATATTCACAATGGAATATTCCTGCAACTGATAGTACATTGTCCCTCCATCTGATCTCAACTGGGTCTCTGTCTAAATTGACATGCATGAGTTATTTATGAGAGAATATTCAGTTATCTGAAGTGCAACAGTTACATGCATGCATGCATTAACTAATTGAACTCACAATTAATTCAATAAACTGTTTGAATTAATCTAATTGAACTTGACTCAGTTAACTGAGCCAACTAATTACAACTCATCCTTATCTTTTTAACTGATGGATAAATTCCTCAATCAATGGAGAAACTGTTGCATGTCCCCACATAGACTTCATGTTTGATTTTCTACAACTAATTAACTCATGGTGAATTAATTAATTATTTTACAAACAGATGCTAAGATCAAATTTGAATTTTTACTTCTCTATTTTAGTTCATGGACTAACAAAAATAGGAAGGTATCCTGAAATGCTATTTATAGCAATACTAAATTTAGCACTTCTCTATTTAGCATTTCTTGTTGCTATTTTCAACACTCCCTCTCAACAAGAAAGGGATTATTAGTAATCCCAATCCTATCTCTGTGGAACTCGAACTTGCATTTTGACAATGCCTTAGTCAAAATATCTACATCCTGTTCCTAGGTCAAAACATATAGCCACAACATGATCCTCTTGACCACACGGTCTCGAAGATGGTGATATTGGATATCAATGGGCTTGGACCTGTCATGAAAAACTAGATTCTCAGAGAGTTTGATACATCTCTGATTATCGTAGTCGATCATGGTTGGATCCATCCTCTGACCAAACAATCCCACTAGAGTCTTCCACATCCAAATGGCCTCACATGCAGCCTGACTAGCAGCCATGTATTCAGCCTCTGCTGAGCTAAGTGCAACCGACCTCTGTTCCTTGTTGTACCAAGAAACTGCATCTGAACCAAGGTGGAAGATTCCTCCAGAAGTTCTCTTCCGGTCTGATGGAAACCCTACGCAATCTGCATCTGTGAAGCCCTGAAGCTTCACTCCCTTTGTCTGTCTATACCACAATCCGAATTGAGATGTGCCTCTAAGGTATCTCAGTACATGCTTCGCTACCTTCCAAAACAGCTTGGTAGGCTGAACCATAGCTTGACTCAGTTGGTTCATTGCAAAGCATAAGTAAGGTCGTGTGTTCACCAGATACATAAGTGAGCCCACCAGCTACTGATAACAGTAGCAACTACTACCTCACCTGAAGTAGCATCCTCCTTCCTCCAATTCCCATCTAGAGGAGTCTGCATGGGCTTGCACTTCTCCATGTGAAAGCGCCTAAGTATCTCATTGGAATACTTGCCTTGAGACACAAATACTTCACCATATTTCTGCCACACCTCCATGCCTAGAAAGTAGTGCATAAGACCCATGTCTTTCATTTCGAACTCTCTTGCAAGGTCCTCCTTGCAATACTGTATCAGCTGATCATCACCTATCAAAATCAGATCATCGACATAAAGAAAAATGATCAATGGTTTACCTTCTACCATGATGTGGTAAAGGTTCGCATCAGCTTCACTCTTGGCGAAGCCCAACCCAGTGAAATAATTATCAATCCTGGTGTACCAAGCATGGGGTGCTTGCTTCAGCCCATACAAAGCCCTCTTGAGTCTACACACATGCGACTCACGATCGAAGGTCTCGAAACCTTCTAGCTGCTCAATGTACACCTCCTCCTCAATCTTCCCATTGAGGAATACAGTCTTCGCATCCATCTGGTGGATCTTCCACCCCATCTGAGTTGATAGTGCCAACAATGATCTAATCTATGAGTACCTTTCTACGGGAGCAAAAGTCTCATCGTAGTTGATCCCCTCGACCTGTGAGAAACCCCAGGCAACATACCTTGCCTTATGTTTCTCAACACTGCCATCAACTACCTACTTCACCTTGTAAAGCCATCTGGAACTCACCACTGACTTACCCTGAGGTCTTGGGACAACATCCCACATAGTCTTCCGAATGATACAATCGTACTCCTCTACCATTGCATCAACCCAGATTGGTTGTTGCACTGCCTCCTCAAATTAAGAAGGTTCGGTATCTACACACTCCCCAACCAGGGCCATGTACCCAGTGTACCGCTTGGGCGACCTCCTCTGTCTGCACTGAGAAGATGGATGTCCCACATTCTCCCACGCATCTAGCATCAACCTGTCAACTTCCCTTGAGCGTTTCCGCCCATCTGTGGAAGTCTCATCATGAATGGATGTCTCCACTCCCAGATCCTCTACATGCGGATGCTCCACATCAATCTGAGGCTCCTCCTCCTTAGGAACTGAAAGTTCCTCCTCTGCATGCAACTTGAGCTCCCTCTCAAGTGATAATCGCATGGATTTCTGCTCATCGAACTTCAGATCCCTGTGTACCACTGTGTCCTCTGACTGGTAGGCAGGTACACCTGATAGTTGTGGGGTGTATCCGTGTACCCCACAAGTATTCCCAACTCAGTTGTTGGATCCAGCTTCTTTCGGGCATCTTTGGTCACATGACAGTACACTAATGATCCAAAGATTCAGAAGTGACTCACATCTAGTCACTTCCCAGAAAGGCCTCCACAGGTGTCTTCATTCCCAGTATACGGTGCGGGCTTCTATTATGCAAGTATACGATTGTATTGCATGCCTCAACCCACAAATGCAGTGGTAGGCTTTGGTCATGCAACATCACTCGAGCTGCTCCCACAATCGATATGTTCTTGCTTTCGGCCACCCCCTTTTGTTGTCATGGGTTATGGGGTGTCGTCAACTCTCGTTTAATTCCTTATGTAGCGCAGAAGTATTTAATCTGTTGGGAGACATACTCTCCACCATTGTCGCTACGCAAGGCTTTTATTTTCTTTCCAAATTCTTTCTCTGCCAAGGCTTTAAACTCACAAAACCTCAAGAAGGTCTGATCCTTCTTTTGCATAAAGTAGATCTAGCATCTATGAGAAAAATCACCAATAAAAATAACAAAGTACCTTTGTTTAGCGGTAGAGGATGTAGAGAATGGTCCACAAAAATCTAAGTGAAATCACTCTAGGATTGCTCCAGCTCTACTGTCCCAATCCGGAAAGGAAGATTTCGCATACTTACCCAAGGTACAACCTTTGCACGTATTCGTCTGCTCCAGTTTTCCCTTGGGTAATCCGGTAGAAATTTGTTGCATGATCTTCAGGGTTCCATGGTGCAAGTGGCCCAGTCTTCTATGCCATAGCTCGCCAACATCTTGGCTCTGCACCATCTCAGCTTTGGAATTCAATGCAGCACAGTTGTCTACCTCCATCTTGTAGAGATTCTTTACTCGAATCCCAATTCACTTTGTCTGTCCAGTACCAATATGCCTCAGGAATACCTTTCCTTTACTAAAGACTACACCATAGCCTTTATCTTCTAGCATAACGACAAACACAAGATTCTTCTTCAGACCTGGTACATACTTTACATCAGTCAGGGTGAGGGGAGCTCCATGCTCCCCCTAAAACACAATTGTACCTTCACCTGAAACATGGTACTTTCCATCATCACCCATCTTGATCTGCATTTGGAGATCCTTTTCCTCCAAGGTACTAAAAAGATCCTTGTCAACTGACATGTGGAATGAAACTCCACTGTCTAGGTACCACACACATCCCACCATGGATGAAACCATGCATGCGATAAGAGATAAATCCAACTCAAACTATGAGGCCAGTGCCTCACCATCAGATCCCTTCGAGGGTCCTTTCTTGGATTTCTTCTGTGGACAATGTGTAGCATAATGGCCCACTTCATGACAATGAAAGCATCGCACTTTCGATTTGTCAAACTTCTTCCCACCATGGGAAGAACTGGATTTTGGATGGGACGCCTTCCCTTTCCCTTTCCTTGCCTTACTCGCTAAGGCTAGATTTTCCTCATCATCTTGCTTCGATGAGGATCCATCTCTGGTACTTCTTCTTATCTCCTCCTGCATTAGATCTGGCCAAAGTCGTTCCAAATTCGACAATTTTTCTCTTCCATTAACCAAGTCTTGGTAGCTATGCTAACTCTTAGGAAGACCGAGGAGTGCAAGACTCACCATGTCATCATCAGCGGTCGTGATCCCTACACTTCCAAGCTCATCCCTGTAGGTGGTGAGCTTGTTCAGATATGTAGAGATCGTGTCACCCTTTTCACATTTGATTTTCGGAAGCTTGTCTTTCAGTGCTAGCTTCCTTTGATCGCTGCTATTCTGATATAGGTCTTTTAATGTTTTCCACATCAAAAACAATGTCTCCTTCCCATGGAGACTCGAGACTATGTGGTCTCGAACTCCCTCCAGAAGGATTCTCCTTGCTCTAGCCACACATTTCTTCCATTCTGCCAATTTAGTAGTGTCAATCGGCTTGGGGACTTCTTGACTAATGAAGTCCTTTAGACCGTTATCCTCTAATACTGCTAGCATGCGATCCTTCTGGGCTATATAATTCGAACTGCCATCAAGAGCATATTCGAGTCTTAAACCGTTGAACACCATTAGTGAAATGGGAAGTGATAAGAACTTGATTTCTATATTCAGGAACCTCAAACTTCGAACTTCGAACTTCTTGTATATTGTTCTTCGCTTTGATCACCTTTGCTCTGATACCATGTAGAAATTCCCACTGTAGATCTACAGATTATGCAATATACTAAAGCAAAATACAAGATCTACTTCTACAACAAACTTTGCGGAAGCTTAATTGAAATGAGCAAGATCAATGAGAACACATATAACTGAGAATGATAAATCAATCACACATAACATAAAAGAAATAAACCGGGGAAAGCCTCGGCCTAAAACCCCAATCTCTGTATTATCATACAAGTGGAAATATGTTCAAGTTACAAAAATAATCAGTTCTCAAGCTATCCTGCTCTCTCGGCAATCAAACAATACAACTCACAGACTAAGTAGACATAAGATATGCCTTTCCTTAGCCCTCCAAGCCTCCTGTTTCCTTGTGCAGTTTTTCTTGGGGTCCAGTGATGCCACATGTGTGAATTGGCCTCATCACACTCACAAAATTGAAGAAGTAACTGCGCAATACTCAAGGAAAGAATTCCTTCTGCTTGCAAGAGATATTCACAATGGAATATTCCTGCAACTGATAGTACACTGTCCCTCCATCTGATCTCAACTGGGTCTCTATCTGAACTGACATGCATGAGTTATTTATGAGAGAATATTCAGTTATCTGAAGTGCAGCAGTTACATGCATGCATGCATTAACTAACTGAACTCACAATTAATTCAACAAACTGTTTGAATTAATCTAGACTTGACTCAGTTAACTGAGCCAACTAATTACAACTCATCCTTATCTCTTTAACTGATGGATAAATTCCTCAATTAATGGAGAAATTGTTGCATGTCCCCACATAGACTTCATGTTTGATTTTCTACAACTAATTAACTCATGGTGAATTAATTAATTATTTTACAAACAGCTGCTAAGATCAAATTTGAATTTTTACTTCTCTATTTTAGTTCAGGGACTAACTAAAATAGGAAGGTATCCCAAAATGCTATTTATAGCAGTACCAAATTTAGCATTCTATATTTAGAATTTCTTGTTGCTATTTTCAACACTGCTAATGAGATCATGGCTCGTATAGAAGGACACTTGGCCATAGGAGAAAATGTCTCCTCGTAATCCATTCCCTCCTTCTAAGAAAACCCCTTCGTCAAGAACCTAGATTTGTATTTCTCAATGCTATCATCTGCACTATGCTTGATCTTGTAGATACAACGTGATCCAACCACCACCCTATCTATTAGTATTAGTACAACCTCCAATACGTTGTTCTACATGATTGAGCAGTACTCCTCAATCATCACATCTCGCCACACATGCTCATGTGCAACCACTTGATAACTGGAAGGCTCGCTATCTACCAACTGATTGACCAATGCCATGTAGTCGATGTATCACTTTGGTTGTCTCTATTGTCTCTTGCCTATCCTAGGAGTTGCCACAAACTATTGAATACCCATGAGTGCCCGCTAAACCTCCCAGTTCCTCTTGCCAATAATGGAGTTAGAAATATCCACCTCCATATTCTCCTGTTGTATCTCCCTGATCTGTTGCATCTACTGCTCCATGTTCTGCAAAGCCTCAGGACCACTTGCACCTGAACTCGTGCTCGTACTAGTCATCGTACTTGTGCTCTGTTTCTGTCCTTGATTCTACTACTCAACTCTAGGAGCTTCTGTTGGTTGCTCACTTTGATCTTCAACTGTTGGTAATTCTTTGGAATTTCTATACACCTTGTCCTCCATGAACTTGACATCCCACCTGAATGTAATCCTCTTGGCTCCTCAGATGAATATCTTGTATGCCTTCGAGGTTTCGTTGTAGCCAATGAAGTAACCTCACTCTGTAGTCTAATCTAATTTCCAATGTGTCCCTTCTAGAATGTGGCAGTACGTTAGGCAACCAAATATCCTAAAATGACTCACATCTAGCTTCTTCCCAGGGAATGCCTCCTCGGGTGTCATATTTCTAGGGGCTCTATGTGGAACATTGTTTAGAATATAAATGGTTGTATTTCATACCTCTTCCCATATATAGTATGGAAGGTCTTGGTCATAAAACATTGCTCTCTGTGCCTCGAAATATACTTATTCTTTCTCTCAACAACCCCATTTTGTTGTCGGTTGTAAGGAACCGTCCACTCTCTCCTGACACTTGCCCTAGTACAGAACTCCTAGAATTCTTTGATAGTGTACTCATGTCTGTTATCTAACCAAAGTGTCCAAATATTTTTTCATGTCGCATTCTCCACCAGAGCCTTAAACTCCTAAAAGTGATTGAAGACCTCAACCTTGGTCTTCAAGAAATAGATCTAGGTCTTTTTGGAGAAATCATGGATAGAAGTAGAAAAATACTCATACCCTCTATAGATTTTGTTGACACCATCCCACATATATCTGAATGCACAAAGTCAAGTATCCCTTGGGATCTATTTTCACTCCTTGGAAAATATGCTTTCACAAACTTCCCGAATACACATCCTTTGCAAATGTCATCATGCTTTGTGCTCACCTCTAGAATACATGTCACTATCTCACAAAGAAATCTCATTGCTCCATGATGAATATGGCCCATCATCCTATGCCACAACTCACCTTGGTCTCTTGGAATTCTATTTCTAACTAGTGCCTTTAGAGTGTCCATATGCAGTTTATACAACCTGCCCCTCCTAACCCTAACTTCTATAAGTGACCTCCAATCCTTATGCTTTAACAACACCTTAGCCCCTCTAAAGATAACATCATATCCTTTTCCCTGAAGGATTAATACAAAGATCAAGTTCATCCCCAAGCCTAGTGTTGTCACTCACTACTAAATGTGTTTTTAGTTGCCCGAAGTGCAAAAGAGCAGTGAAGTTTGAATCCATCTTTCAAGCCACAAAAACTCTCAAAGCTAAATCAGACCCTCTCCATTGGATAATGCTCGGAATACGATTTCCAATGCTACGTGGAAGTCCAAAAATGGACTTCTAGATCAGAAGTTAGAGCAGATTGAAGTTTCCCTTTAAAAGCTAGAAAATAAAGAGAAAACGATCAAAGGTAAGGTCCCGACTCATCGCAAATTGCAATCAGAGTTTTTTTAAAGCAGCAGCAGGGTAAGGCAAAGAAAACCAGCGATCAACGATTATCGGAGATCGAAGGTCTGAGAGCATATCGCAAATCACAAATCGGGGGCTCCAGCGATCCTGCATATCGGCGATCGCAAATGACAGAGGCCCAAGGTATGGGAGCATATTGCAGATTGCAAATTGGAGGATCAGGCAACATGACATATCGAAGGTCCCAATAGTCAATAGATATCGACGATTGCAAATCGAAAGTCCTGCAATATCGTAGGTCATGGAATATCGGCGATCAATGCTTCTGGAAATGACTGTGTTTGAAAAGCTACGAAATGAAAAGTTATGATATATTGTTAAAGCGCTGGGAGGAGCCGATTTCGATTAACGAAGAAATTCAATGCAAAACCAAGTGCAGGCAAGAGTTTTCTCTCTCCTCCCAGGGGGCCACATGGTAGAATACTATTGGTCCCGACAAAGGCACGTGGTGTCTGATGTTATCATGATGTCGTAGTATGGAGGAAAAGTGGCACGCAGATCTGGAATTTTCAAGGGCCCAAGGAGGGCATATCTGGGTAACACGTGTCACCACTCAGGAGGTGACATGTGTCACCACTTAGGAGGTGACACATGGCAGAGGATGACTTCACATCGAAGATTGGAAATCGGGGTTTGCAGGTCGAGGCATGTTATTACATCAAAGTTAAAACCCTGATTGCGACCCGCCGAGAAAGGGGCTCCAATAGGGGGTTGGCCCGCGATCACATAAAGGGTCGAGCGCTAAAGGGATATCGCAAGCGGAGGTTGCAAACATGTTGCGGCTCCAATGTAAAAGTCCAGACTGGAAACCCCGATTGCGATCCGACGAGAAAGGAGCTCTGACATAAAGGTTGAGCCCTAGGTCATAACATCTGGTCATATGAGAAGAAAGGCAGAAAGAGGCCAAAGTAGATCGGGACTCGTTGTTCTATAATACCTCTTAGCGTAAAGGTTTTGATACAGCGATGCCTCGATAGTATGGTACAAGGTTTTGAAGGCGGATGGGTTGGAAGCTGAGACATTGAATGAAGGCATGGTGTAGTGGTAAATATGTATGTGGACTCAGGAAGACTTAACGCCTCAGCGTGGAGCTCCACTCAGTCATAAATGTAAATGACTACCCGAACAAATTCTGCTTCTGCTCTGTGACATGCAAATACAGTTGATCGCTGCCAACTCAAGAGAGTGGAGAAGTCAAGAAATTAAGGCAAAAGCGATAGGAACCAGACGAGCAACAGGAAAGATATATCATGACAGAGACATGGCCTGATCAAGGGCCTTCACAGGAACAACAGAGGGATACTTCCTCCAACATCTTTCCATTTTCCTTTTCTTTTCATTATTCTGTAATTTCTATTTATTTTCAAGAAAGGAATCAAATCCTTGGAAATAATTTTGGGTAGCAGAGCTATCGCAGGCCGAGGAAGCTAGCCAATTGAACAACTATCCCTTGGTTGATACATTTTGTAAATGTTGATTCAAAGCCCCCCCTTCTCTATATAAATAGGGGGGAGAAACACTTAATACAAATTCAGGAATTTTGCACCCGCAGTGGTCCAAATTCTTTGTTTCCATTTTGGTTCTAATGGCTTGTTCATGAGGGACTAGAGAGATATACATGCTTAATGTAATGGACTGGGGATTGGGGCTCAAGGATTAATGAAACTATTATGTTGATTCCTATCAGAGAAATGTGCAATATGTTTCCTCTTTTTTTTATCACTTCATGTATGTTTTTATTTCTCTCAAATAATGTAATGAAGCAGTTGGTTTCTCTCTGATTCATGGATTTATCTAGGTTGTTAAATAAGTGAACAGTCCCTGTGTTTAAGACAGAGTTACTTATGTTAGTCTGTAACTTGCACTACCTGCGTACTAGACAAATTTACTTATGTTATCCGATTAACTTGCAGTACTTGTGTAAGCCCAGATTTACTCATGTTGTTTGGTGATAAAGGTACCCATGATCTATCTGGCATGAAACCTTAATTAGCTCTCCACTGTTTCCATCATTCCACCTCCTCCCTCTTCCATATTTATGCAAGAACATTATTGCTTATGATTCTGTTTTTTTACATCCCTATGCATCAAATTCCCTCTCCTCCCCTTCATTTTACTACAATGCCAATATTAAGTTGTGTTTTGTTGTGTGTCGGCCACCAGAACAAGGCATTTCTCTTTGAGGTTGGCCTAATTTACCCCCTGAACATTCGGACCCATGTCTTGCTTGATTTTACCTTCATCAAGGCCTAATTGAAACAAGCCCCCCTTTATTATCTTTTTTAAAAACTTCGTGACAATTGGAGTGCAATCGAAAGCCCTCATTGATAATCTTCCATGCACTCCTCTATCTATGATGTCCTAGGCACTGGTCTACAGTCAACCCAGAGGCTATCTCTAGGAATATTTTTATGTCTCCCGAAGCACTTGTGCTATAGGTGCCATTAAAAGCGACAACATCTTTCTGGCGCCATTTTCGGGGAACGAATTAGAATATTTTTCATTGGGTATGACAAATTTTTACATTCCCTCTGTTAGGTGGGCAAGGAAATCGTGGGTTAAAGATATATCACCTTGCCAACTCCACTATTTCGGTTTTATGGTAAACATCCTGGCAAATCCACTGTCCATATATCCATTTGATCATCTTATCTTTCAAGCAGCCTCATACTTTGATGTTAAAGCAGTCGAAAACTTCCCCTGCCTTTGAAACTGAGATCACTCACCTACGGGGTTTTCAAAATGGCCATTCCTGCATTCCTAGCCAACCAGTTTTCCCCACTAGATTTTTAATCTATTGTTGGTTATCCCAATCATGTCCCTTCATTTCATGAATGAAATACCTATTTGTCTAGATTTAGTGGGAACACAAGTAGAAGGCCTCACCAGAACCTCAAAGACTTTTATGAATGCATGGAGCAACAGGGTATTATTTTTGAAGATGTGCAAATGAAATTGTTCATGTACTCTTTAGAAGAAGATTTTAGATTTTGGTACAGAACAATGCCTCGTGGCAGCATATCTGCCTTAAAATGTTTTCATATGTCATTCCATCATTATTGCAAAACATTATATCCACTAAATGCTTTATTTGAATATTGTTGCACACATTTTAATGCTGAAAATATCCTTGAGGGTAATGACCCTGATGAAGATGTTTGTGAGACTCCATTCCAAGAAGATATCTACTCATATCAGGAAGCATTGCCCAGTGGTCAAGAAAGCAAAGAAGGAAACATCATCAAGCTGCAAATAAACCCTCAGAGATATTATTCAACCGAATTTGATGATTCTCCTTCTTATGATGAGTATGACTTTGATGGGATGTCGAGCAACGTTGAACTACAACAGTCCCAGTCATGGGAATATGCGCAAAAGAAGAGGCACCAAGCCATGATTCCCAGCCTTCGCCTGGAGAACAATTTCAAGAACCTCCTCCAACTTATGACTCATATGATTTGAAGGAGGATGAGATGACCGCAGAGGTTCAAAGGGAGTTGTTTACCAGCAAGTGGGGAGAAGGCTCCCAACAACAAATTTTTCAAGAAGAGTCTGAAGTTGAAGGACCATGCAGTGTCTATGATTACTTATTGCAGAAAGGTCCCTGTCGGGAATTCTCATTAGGCCCTCTAGTCTATGACTCTTACAATTCACAAAATGAAGAATTTATTGCAGATTTCCAAGAGGGTTGGCCCATTGACAAATGGGTAGCAAAAGATCAGCAACAAGCTTTTCTTGAAAAACCTAAGGCTGAGGAGTTGAACAGTATTTGCGGCTACCCTGACCAAGAAGATATCAGTCAACAAAATTTTCATGGAAATAAGTCAGTTGCAAATTCTTCTTATCAGTCCTACGACCCTACAGTTGATTACATGAGCACATTCTTTGGTCAACATCAAAGGTTATTTTTGGAGTATGCATCAAGTTTTTTGTTTGAAGATTTTTCATGGTGCATGCTTAGTTTAATTTTTAAATTTCAGCAACAGGGAGGAATTAGGTCCAAAACACAAATGCTAGCCTGGCTCCATTGGAGGGTTGAACTCACTTAGTTGAATTGAGCCCTGTACGTAGGTAGCAGTTGTATATAAATAAGCTCACTCGCTGAGCATTTACTTTGTAGTTGGTAGAATTTATTTTTCTGCATTTCAGTTTGATGAGGAAAGGACTCTCTGCGAATAAAGTTTCATGGAGATTTTCTGGTTATATAAGTTCATTATATTTTAAACTCCATGCCCAATGGTGAAGGCTACTAGTTTGCGGGTTCTCAACACCTTGCTAGCAAGGCACTATCCCCAGTTGGAGCCAATGTTGTCACTCTGTTAAATGTGTTTTCAGTTACCCGAAGTGCAAAATGGTAGTGAAGTTTGAAACCATATTCCAAGCTACAAAAGCTCTCAAATCTAAATCAGACCCTCTCCATTGGATAGTTTTCTAAATAATCTTTCCAATGGTATGTGGAAGTCCAAAAATGGACTTATGGATCAGAAGTTAGAGAAGATCGAAGTTTCCCTTTAAAAGCTAGAAAACAAAGAGAAAATGACCAAGGATAAGGTCCCAACATATTGAAGGTCCTGGCTCATTGCAAATCACAATCAGAGTTTTCTAAAAGTAGCAGAAAGGGAGGGAAGAGAAAACCAACGATCAACAATAAAAAATTATTGGAGATCGGAGATCCGGAAGCATATCACAAATCACAGATCAGGGGTTTCAGCGATCCTGCATATCAGCGATCGCAAATGACAGAGGCCCAACGTACGAGAGCATATCGCAGATCGCAAATCGGAGGATCAGGCAACATGGCATATCAAAGGTCCCAATAGTCAAGAGATATCAGCAATTACAAATTCGAAGCCTCGCAATATTGGAGGTCATGGAATATCGGAAATCGACGCTTCTGGACATGACCGCATTTGAAACATTGTGAAATGAAATGTTCCAATATAGTGTTAAAGTGCTAGGAGCAATTGATTTCAATTAACAAAGAAATTCAATGCAAACCAAGTGTAGGCAAGCCTTTTATCTCTCCTCCTAGGGGGCCACATGAAAAAATATTATTGGTCCCGATAAATCCACATGGCATCTGACATCATCATGACGTGGCAATACGGAGAATGTGTGTTACGCAAATCTGAAATTTTCAAGGGCCCAAAGAGGGCATATCCACGTGACACATGTCACCACTCATGAGGTAACACATGGCAGAGGATGACATCACATCGGAGATCACAAATCGGTGTTTGTAGGTCAATGCGTGTTATTACATCAAGGTTAAAACCTCAATTGTGATCCGCCAAGAAAGGGGCTTCGATAGGGGGCTGGCCCGCTACCACATAAAGGGTCGAGGAACCAAGGGCAGAGCACTAAAGGGCTATTGCAATTGGAGGTCGCAAACATGTTGCTGCTTCAATGTAAAAGTCGTAACTAGAAACCTCGATTGCGATATGCTAAGATAGGAGCTTCGATATAAAGGTTGAGCCCCAGATCATAGCCTCTGGCCATATGAGAAGAAAGGTAGAAAGGGGCTAAACCAAAAGGGGCCAAAGGAGATCGAGACTCGTTGTTCTGTAACGCCTCTTAGCGTAAAAGTTTTGATACAACGGCGCCCTGATAGTATAGTGCAAGGTTTTGAAGGTGGATGGGCCGGCAAATGAGACATTGAATGAAGGCATGGTGCAGTGGTAAATCGATATGTGGACACAGGAAGACTTAATGCCTCAGTGTGGAGCTCCACTCAGTCATAAATGTAAAGGACTGCCTGGAAAAACTCTGCTTCTGCTCTATGACATGAAAATACAGTTGATCCCTACCAACTCCAGAGAGTGGAGAAGTCAGGTAGTTAAGGCGAAAGCGACAGGAACCGGTGGAACAATAGGAAAGGAACATCATGACAAAGATGTGGCCTAATCAGGGGCCTTCACAAGAACAACAGAGGGATACTTCCTCCATCATCTTTCCATTTTCCTTTTCTTTTCATTATTCTGTAATTTCTATTTATTTTCAAGAAAGGAGTCAAATCCTTGGAAATCGAAGCAAAGCTATCGCAGGCCGAGGAAGCTAGCCAATCAGACAGCTGGCCCTTAGCTGAGATATTTTGTAAATGTTGATTCAAATCCCCCCCTTCTTTGTATAAATAAGGGGGAGAAACACTTAATACAGGTTCTGGAATTCTGCACCCACAGTGGTCCAAATTATTTGGTTCCATTTTGGTTCTAATGGCTTGTTCATGAAGGACTAGAGAGATATACATGTTGAATATAATGGAATGGGGATTGGTACTTGAGGATTAATGAAACTATTATGTTGATTCCTATCAGATCAATGTGCAATATGTTTCCTCTTTTGTTTATTACTTCATGTATGTTTTTATTTCTCTGAAATAGTGTAATGAAGCGGTCGATTTCTCTCTGATTCATGGATTTATCTAGGCTATTAAATAAGTGAATAGTCCCTGTGTTTAAAACAGAGTTACTTTTGTTAGTCTGTAATGTGCAGTACCTGTGTACAAGATATATTTACTCATGTTATTCGATTAACCTACAGTACATGTGTGAGCCCAAATTTACTCATGTTATTTGGCGATAAAGGTACCCATGATCTATTTGGCATGAAACCTTCATTAGTGCTCCACTGTTTCCATCATTCCACCTCCTCCCTCTTCCATGTTTCTATTGGAACATTGTTCCTTAGGATTCTGTTTGTTTACAACCCTATGTGTCGAATTCCCTCCTTTCTTTCCTCCTCTTCTCTTTACTACAACGCCAATATTAAGTTGTGCGTTGTTGTGTGTCAGCCTCTAGAACAAGGAATTTCTCTTTTGAGGTTGGCCTGATTTACCCCCTTAACATTTGAATTCATGTCTTGACTTGAGTTTACCTTCATGAAGGCCTAATTGAACCAAGCCCCCTTTTTTTCTTTTCTAAAAACTTGTGACAATTGGAGTGCAATTGAAAGCCCCCATTGATAATCTTCCATGCACTCTTCTATCTAAGATTTCCTAGGCACTGGTCTACAATCAACCCAGAGGTTGTCTCTAGGAAACTTTCTATGTCTGTCAATGTACTTGTGCTATGAATGCCATTAAAAGCGGCAACACCTATAACATGCAACATTTCATGGATAGGTATTTTCTTTCCATTCTCCCTCTAAAATAGAACTATCCCTCTTGCAACTGGGTTGCACTTGCACTTGTTGCCCATCTAAATTTGGATCTTGACGTCCTTCCCCTTGTAACTAGAGAAGTACTCTCTAACTCTTGTCGTCTGCTATGACGTTCCACTGTCTATATACCGAACACCCTGTGAAGTCGAGCTAGACAGGCAAGCTATTAATGTGAATTCCTATTCTATTTTGCTAGAGAGCTCATTTGCATCTATTGAAGTTGCTACTTTCTTATTTCACTTCTTCTTCGTCTATAGGAAATCACTGACATAGTGGTTGAATTCATGACAAATATAGTACTTGAACTTTGATAGGTCCTTCTTCTTATTCTCCCCTTTTGAGCTTAGTCCCTTGCTAGACCCCTTCTTCACCTTTCCTTTCCTTGCTAAGGAAACATTCTCCTACTTCATCTCAAGCTTTGGTGCCTTGCCACTGTTACTAGTGTGATTGACCAAGTTGAGCCTTAACTCCTCCTAAGTGAATTCACTCCACAGGAAATCCCAATCTACAATTTTGTCTCACCCAGAAATCACTTGGATGAACATACTCCATTCCTTGGAAAACCCATTGATTTCTATATGCACTAGCTCGTCGTCACTAGGTTTGTCTCCAACTGTAGCTAATTCATCTCTAACAAGTCAAACTCTGGCGAGGTAGGAAGTCACATCTTCTCATTTCTATTTCTTGATGGTCCTCAACCTTTCTTTGAGAATCATCTTCTTGTTTTCTAAAGGATACTGGTACAGTTTTACAATGGCATCCAACATCTCCTTCGTTGTTCCTTTCTTTGTGATATGTGGAACAATATGCTCCTTGACTCCATCAAGGATCATCCTCTTTGTTTTGTCATTCTTCTTTTTATAGGTAGCCAACTGTTGTGGATCTGTTGGTACATAAATTTAATGTTCCTAATTAGGAAAGGTAGTGATAAACAAAGCAATAGCTGACACACATACACAAAATTCATAAATATAAGTAAACACCCATGTGATCACAAAAAAAACCATCCAACTAAGCCATTTTATTATATATTTGGTGAAATAGTACAATGGTTATGGAAGGAGTGCACCTAGGCTTGCCTCAATGGCAAGCTAGACAAGACCCACGTTGGAGAATACAATGCCCAAATGCTAGAATGAGTTGCCACGAAAATGTCCTGCATTGCCCAAGAGGAACTGCATTGTCTGCTGGAAAATAATTGTTGAAAGCCCCACTTCTGGTGCTCAGAAAATTCTACAAAATTAGACTCGGGCTCCTCTCAATAAACTGACCAAAACCCAGAAAGGGTTTGGTCTAGTTTTGACCTCCAAAAATTGACCCCAAATACCACATCCTCCTCCAATTAGCTAGAAATACGACATGTCTGGAAATTTACTGAAGCATATCTCCAATCACCGCAAAAATGTTGAATTCTACTCCCCAGATGATTTCCTCAAACTCCTAGCACAACCCAGCTCCCAAACTCCTCTGCTCAACCTCCCATGTGTGCCTAGAAATTAGCTCCTATGCTGGCCCTAGGTAAGAAGAATTTGTCCTGCCTTAATGCAACAATCTCTGGCCCCAAAACTCCTCACCCACCTTGGACTTCCCCTAGACTTGCTAAGAAAAATTTCTCATGGACAATTCCACCTGGAAGATAGCCGAAATAAGTGGTACGATATCCCCTATTGTGTCCTCTAGGAGCTTGAAATTGGCTGAATGAATGGTTGTGCGATGCACCCTAAGCTCCACAGATCCTCCTCCAAAATGGAATGATTTTACCTTCCTAAGGTGGCACTTGTGGTCCATCGAAAGAAGGGTGAGCTCTCCCCTTGGAAAGCTTTGCACTGAACAACATTGTGATCCAACTAAGAAACTCGAGCAACAAGAGAGAAATTAGATTGACAAAATACTGTAATAGCTACTAGGCCCCTTCTATTTATAGTTTTTTGAGTTGCCTTCCCATGTTGGCCCCTCCATCAAGAATTTCGACCTCCTACCTTAGCAAATTGAATTTCCATCTAAGGAAATGTGTACTTCAAGTGGGTGTGCCCCCCACATCTCACACAAGAAAAGAAAAAAATCGGCCTCCATCTCCAAAGTCTTAGTCCAAAATTTCGTGGGTCCCATAATTGCCAAAATTGTGAAAGTAAATTCATGGAAATTATTCTAGAAAGGTACATTACAGTCCTTCCCTCCCAAATGTTTGCGTGTCCCCAAGCAAATGCAATGTTGGATGTTGAAGTATGTTCTCACCCTCCCAAGTGGCGTCCTCATCCGATAAATTTCTCCAGCGTACCAAACACTCCTTGATGGTTCTGCTCCTCAACTTCCTTTCTCTAGTCTTCAAAATAGCCTCCGGCTCTAAAATAAGATTCCCCTCATCATCTAGTGGAGTTAACTCTGTAGTTGTTATCACCTACTGTCCCAATACCTTTTTGAGGCATGAGACATGAAAGACATTGTGGATCTTGCTTCCTGGTGGAAGCTCCAACTCATAGGCCACCTCTCCAACTCTCTAAATCACCTGATATGGTCCATAAAAGTGGGGTTGTAGCTTCTCGCCCCACTTCTGTTTTAACGTGGAATGTCTATATGGTTGTAGGCGTAGGAAGACTAAGTCCCCCCTCCTCAAACTACCTCTCAATCTTGTGCATGTCTGCATACACTTTCTGCTCATTATGGGTTGTCAACAGGTTGTCCTTGAGAGCCTTGAGGACTTCTTGGCTCTCTTGGATCCAATATTTGGCCTTTGGGGCCCAATTCTCTCCAAAAAAAAGGTCAGCAAAAGACAAATCATCATAACCATACAAAGTGCAGAAAGGTGACATACCAATGGACATGTGTTGGGTGGTGTTGTAGCAATACTCGCCCAAATGCAACCACCAAATCCACGATCTTTGTTGTCTGGTCACATAGTTTCGTAGGTATCCCTCTAACCATTTGTTGACCCTCTTGGTTTGGTCGTCCATCTATGGGTGGTAACTGGTGCTGGGGGTGAGCTTAGTGCCCACTAATCGGAAAAGCTCCTACCAGAATGATCCCATGAAAAGGATGTCCCTGTCACTAACTATTGTCTTGGGGAGACCATGCAAATAGAAGACCTCTCCAAAAAACAACTCTACTACCTGTGAAGCAGAATATTGGGTTGGGATAGCAAAGAAGTGTGCATATTTGGTCAAACGATCCACCACTACGTATATACAATCTTTGCCCTGCACATAGGAAGGCCCGTGATAAAATCCATAGAGATACTTTCCCATTTCCCCTCAAGAATGGGAAATGGTTGCAACCACCCGAACGAATGGGTCAACTCTCCCTTATTCCTATGACAAGCCTCACACCCCTGCACATACTTCAAAAAATCTCCCTTGAGGCCTTTCCATGTGAATCACTCTCTGACCGTAATGTATGTCTTCTGGAACCCCCGGTGTCCCAACAATGGAGAGTCATGGGATGCATGGAGAATCCTCTCCCTAAACTATGAACCCTTCACTAGGAATATGTGTCGTTTGTAGTATATGATGTCATCCATCACCCTGTAACGCTATCAACATGTGTACCCTCCAAAGTATCACACTCCCACTAATCTTTGGAGTACTCTACCAACAGTTGTGCCTTCCAATCATGACAAATGCTCATGAGTGAAAGTGTCACAAGCTTGTTGGATAATGCATCTTCTACCACATTGAGTTTTCCCTTGACATGCTCAATATCAAAATTGTAGGCATGGACCTTGCTGACCCACCTCTGCTACCTGTCATTGAGGCCCTGCTACACCATAAAATGGTGAAGACTATTGTGGTCAATCTTCACTCTAAATATGTTTCCCACTAGATACTCTCGGACTTTGGCCAATGCATGCATATAATGGCCAACATCTCCTTGTCATAAATAGAATACGACCTCTCATGTGGAAGGAATTTCTGGCTCTCAAAAGCAATGGGATGGTGATCCTGTGATAATACTGCACCAACTCCCTCACCTGGTGCATCACGCTCCTGTTGAAGGAAATGTAACTAGATTTGGTCTTCATAATTTTAATTTTGATATTTGCATTTATTCAAGAAAATAAATATTATTTTATAATATATGTCAATGAGTTTCTTGCTCATTGAAATAGGTCTAACACAAGTTAAAGTGTTATAGGTGAGTCAAATTGTCAAAAGAAAATGTTGAAGACCTTAAGAGCGTGTTGCACCATGTATATGCTTGTATAGAAGTCAAAGAATACTCCTCCAAGCAAAGTCAAGTCTCCTCCAAATCAAAGGCACCATCAAAGAGTCTCCTCCAAGCATGTGACACCACCAAAGAAGCCATCTGAAGTAAGCATAACAAGTCGGCCTGCAAATAGTCTTCAAGTTAGCCTAAAAGGAGGGATAGTCCTCTACTAATAGAGGTTGTCCACTCCATTACAACGTTAACCAAGTAGCTTTGAAAGGGTAACGAAGGATGAAGAAGAGGTCTCCTAGTGCAGTGAAGGAAGGAGGAGAAAAACTGAAGTGAAGAGGATTGTTTTTAGGGCTAGAAAAAGTCACATGTGCGAAGAAAAGGTGGTCAAGTCTATAGGTATGACAACAGGGACAAAAATTCCATGAAATAATGTTGTTTGGGCTTGAAACTAAGCCTACAAGGCCTCCCAAGTAAAGTGAAGAAGCCTATCTCTCTAGCAAAGGAAAGAAACCCTAATTCTCTAGGGTATTTATCACACATGGGAAAACTAGGGCAACTGTATAGTCATACACCTAGACTTCAAGAAGAGTTTCATTGGATCAAGAGAAGGGTGTCTTCTTAACTGAAGAACATCTTGAAGGAAGGAAGAAAAATATCTCATCAAGAAGTTAGCAGAGCCGAGGTCTATCTCTAGATAAAGCAGTGAAGAAAAAGGACGAACTCCTGTGGAGAAAAGTGTCGCGAGGAAGTTCATGTGTCAGGGAACATAGTGTGGAAAAGAGGAAAGAATTGACTTGTGCTTAGAGGAAATCCTACTCAAGGGTCTAGGGTTTGGAAGTGATCAATAAGAAGCTTCAATAAGAGAAAATTACTGAAGGGTTTTCCTCTCTAAGAGAGAGAGGTTTTGGTCTTGGCAAAGAGCCAACATCTATGTTCTTGTCTTTATGTTTTTGGTAGCAGTGTGATGAAACACACACACTAATAATAATAAGAAGATCAAGCTAAGATAATTGTAAAACTGCTTCAAAATTTTTTATCAAGTCAAGAAGAATCATATTGCACCTAATTTCCCTATATTCTTCAACATGGTATAATAGCTAGGGTGACAGATCAAGGAAATGACATCTCAAAAACACTCATAAGGTGACTCATCAAGGAAGAACATCTACAAAGCTGAAGCATCAAGCCAAGAAGTCTCAATCACTTCGAGTACAAGAAGGTATATCATCTATCATTCATCAAGGAAGACTACAAAGCAAGAAGAAGAGTCTTACATAAAAGCAATACAAAGAATAGAAGATCAAAGAGGGACCTACATCATCTACAAGTCATCAAGTCAAGTCCACTTGGAGAAGGCAACTTGAAGAACATCAAGATCCTAGGAAGGCAAGCCATCAAGTCTTCAAGGAGAAAGAAAATCTACTACACCTAAAGATCTATCAAGTAAGTATATGTCTCGTTCTAAATATACATCAATGTCTTTTTGCAAAGAAAGCAACAAATTGGTAGGTACCAATAAATTTCTTGCATGGAAGAAGAGGACAGATTTACTTCTCAGAGAGAATGAACTTCTAGAACATGTCAAAGGGAATATCACTATCCCTGCTAAGGAACAAACCCAAGCCTTAGCCAAGTACAAAAAGGATGAGACAAGAGCTGATCCTAGTGGATCTCAAGACATCAAGGGGATGGATAAGGCTTGAAATTAAAAATGGAAGAAAAGAAAATTTGTTGGCATCAGTTAAGAGGGCTCGTCTTCCTGATCGCAGTGGCGTGAACGGTTCGTCAATCTGAGCTCGTATGCAAAAGATAGAGCTCTTCAAAGATTGTTATGGCAAGAGAAAAATGAGCCCCACAGTGCGCCACATGGCATCCCAGTCAGCGCGTGAGACCCACATGACAGCTTGACACTTGGCATCCCTCCAGTGGCCTTCTAAACCTACACAAGAGAACAAAAATCCTTTTTGATTTAATAACTATATAACAAAATCTTATTTTATAGTTTTTAAAATAACTATATAAAAATCATAAATCCAAAAAATTATATTTATAACCAAACATAATATATAGTTATAAATTGGCTGCATGAAATATATTTAAAAAAACAAATCAATAACTATATAAAAATCATAAATCCAAAAATTATATTTATATGCAAAACATTAATATATGGTTATAAATATGGGTGCATAAATATATTAAAAAAAAACAAAATCAATAACTATATAAAACATAAATCAAAAATTATATTTATATCCAAAACATTAATATATGGTTATAATATGGGTACATAAAAATATATTAAAAAAAAAACAAAATCAATAACTATATAAAAATCATAAATCCCTCTAGTAGGCTTTTCTAAACACAAAAATCTTTTTTGATTAAATAACTATATAACAAAATCTTATTTTATAATTATTAAAATAACTATATAAAAATCATAAATCCAAAAAATTATATTTATAACCAAAACACTAATATAGTTATAAATTTGGCTGCATAAAATATATTAAAAAAAAAACCTACATCAATAATTATATAAAAATCATAAATCCAAAAAATTATATTTATATCCAAAACATTAATATATGGTTATAAATTTGAATGCATAAAATATATTAAAGAAACCAAAATCAATAACTATATAAAAATCATAAATCCAAAAAATTATATTTATAACCAAAACATTAATATACGGTTATAAATTTGGGTATGCATTAAAAAAACCAAAGTCAAAAGATAAAACCAACGCATATGTTGGTGGATGGTGGGCCGGCCCTTGGGGCACGGACCCAACCAATCCACACCCCAATGTATATGGTGGAACGTATATGGTGGAAGATGTTAACCGTTCACCACCGAAGCATATGGAATTTAGTGCGTATGTCGTATGGTATGAGGGGATGGGTGCGGGGCGCCCAAAGGGCAGGCCTGCTACCCAACAAAACATTTTTTGGTTGGGTTTCTAAAATGACATATATTATTTATGTATATTGGTTGTGTATAAAACTGTAAAATGATAATTGTATATTGGTTGTGTATAAAATTGTAAAATGATAATTGTGGAGGGGAAGGAGTTTACGTATTAACTTCTTCTACACTATTTTAATGTTTTTACCAATTTACCAAATCAATTTTTTTGGTAATTTTATTGGGAATATTATATAAATTTAGTGTTTCACCCAAACAAGAAGAGGAAAATTGCACGGATTTCAAGACAGGAGCAGGACGTAAATCAAGGCAGAGTAATAATTTTTTAATGCAGGGATCATGAATTTTGCAAGAGGGCAAAATTTTCACTATGTCAAAATTTGACAAGTTTTATATGGTTTTTACACTTCTTGTCGCCACGAACACAATGGTGTTATTTGTTTCTTCATCGGAGGTCTACATCTTCCAATCATTTCTAGAATGCACGCGGGACCATGATTTCAGCAAAAACAGGGAGCGGAACCATAAGCGATGAAATTTTCCCAAGGAGGTAAAATTTCACTTTGTCAAAATATGGTTGAGTTTATACTTGTTTTTCATGGTTTTTCGCAGAGATCCTAATGGTGAAATTAGATTTGACATCTGAGCAGTGAATTTTCAGCTCATCCCTGAAACATAATCTTTGAGGAATCCCAAGGGAATCTAAAAGATTCTTTGAGCTCCGAATTTTCAAATTCTCAGAATTCAGATTTTGTCTAGTCATTTCAGCACTACTCGATGCCACAAATCTGATGGTGTATTAAGATTTGTCTTTCTCTCATTTCTTCTTTCAGTCACTTTTCTAAGTGCCAGTGCAGATGTCCATCTTCATGTGCGAACAGTCTTTTTCTTGCGATCGATGATGTGAAATGAATGTTTCAACAAGTTTCAACACTTTGACAGCCTTTGCTTCAAATGGCCCTTGGTGGTGAGGTATATGATGTGTTCATGTATTTCTTCTTTCTGCATTATGATATACAGATCCATGATTGATGTTGTTGAAGGATCTTGTTTATTACATGTTGTCATGATTCCTTGCTTGATTTGATGTGGAATCTTTTTATGTGATGTAATTTTTGTCATAAGTCTTTATGTTATGCTTTGAGATCCCTTGTTGTATGTTGTTGGGATACTCTTGTTGTCGCCATGCATGGGTTTTGCTTTGACATCCCTTTTGTGTCACGTTGGCAAGATGTGCACCATGCTTGTTTTTGTATCATACTGATATGATTCTTTTGATTGAGAGTTCTAGCTGTGGAACATCTCTTAGAACCACTCTTGCATGAGGGCATTATTCCTTGTATGATCGAGACATCATCTCTGTGTACATCATCTTTATTGACAACACATAATGCAGCGACCTACACCATCTTGACACAGGGCCTGGAGACGTAGTCCCTCTTGGACGAACTGTGTTATCAATGACTTTTGTTCTCATGTGCTGATGATTGTTATGTTCCTCTTCTTTTCTGCATGCAGATGTATTCGTTAATGTTCTTTTAAAAATCAATTTTAACACATCACAAAAGTAAAAGGTCTTGGAATGGTCCTTCTTCACACCCGAACCTAGATCAAGTGGTATCAAAGCAATCTTTATGTGTATGTGAATTGCAGTGAGAACAATGGAACCTGCAACGACAGAGAATGAAAGAGAAATGTACGAGACCATGGTCAACATTTCCAAGAGAGTCAAAATTATGTATGAAACTCCACAGAAAGAGACAAAGGGAAAGGAGCGATTACAACGTCAGTTGCAAGCCATAGAGAAGGCCATGGAAGAACTGAAGCAAAACAAACATAATTTTCAAATAGAGAATGATGAATTGAAGATGTGCCTACATGAAAAGAAAGAGGAAAAATAAAGTTTACTACTACAGCTGCAAGCAAAGGATGAGGCCTTGGAAAAGCTGCAGCGTGACCCATGTGAGGTAAAAAGTAGTTCTCCATCTTCATGTATATCTCTTGATGATGATTTCGCTATGTTTGAAAATCATACCATAGGAATTGGCTCCAAACTATTAAAGAGAATGGGATATGAAGGAAAAGGCATGGAAATTAACGGCCAAGGCATTGTCAACCTTATCAAAGTAAAGGAATTACCCTATCAAGCAGGACTTGGGTATGTCAAGAAAGAAGTTGGGGAATGCGCTGAGACAGTTAGCGAGCCACCAACGACGGATGATGAGCAGCCCTCATCAGTTCTTTCCAAATCAAAAGAGAAGGTAAAAGATGTTGATTTCCTTTCGATTTCATCTTCTGATAGTATGATGTCTATTGGAGATTTGGAGATCCCAATTACAGGGACAAATATGAGGCTCCGTACAAAGACAAGGCACGAGGAGAAAGAATTTGGTGCTAATAACCAAGGCATCACTCAACCTTTGGAGGTTGTGCATGAGCATCAATTTGCAAGATCGAGATACTCTAAAGGAGAGTGCTCAAAGGTGTCAGTATTGTCCGAGACTTCGTCAAGGAAAGAGAATGATGGGAAAGCATCCTCGTCATCCCATGGCAATGCCCATTGCAGGGAGAGAGCTAAGGCAAGATCTCATCGCCATGCTGACATCAGAAACAACAAAAGAAGGTATAATCATTTTCGATCTTCGAATTTTCATTTTGATTATGATCATGTTGTTAATAATTAACGAAGAGAAAGGCATCGAAAAACATGCTCTTTTTGTGGTTTACCTAACCATACCTTTTCCAAGTGTTGGAAAAGAATGGCAGCACTCATGAGGCATGAAAGACCCTCTCAACAGCATGAAAAGAAACAGGTTAAGCAAGTACGGAGGAAGAAAACCTATTGCAGTCATTGCGATAGAAATGGCCATCAAAGAGCCACTTGTCAGAGGTTCCATCCAGAGTAGCGCCTTAAAGACAAAATGTCGGTGCGTGAACCAAGAAGAGCAGTTGTTTAACAAGAAAAACCACCTCAAGGAGGCGACCCATTCACATTGATCAGTGAGAAATGGTTTCTAGACATGTTTTCATTTCATGGTCATTCTTTTGTAAATCATTTGTTGCATTTTAAAGTGTAATAGTGATGATGTGGTTTCCATCATTGGGTCAACAACAACGATGTCTGGTCATGTTTTGAGTCGTATTTTGAATTTCATGTTAAAACTCTGAAAGTGATGTTATGTCTCCATCACTTGTCGAAACAATAGTGTTTGGCCTAATGTATGTAAATCATGTGTTGCAGCGATGATGTGTTTTCCATCACTTTTTGAAGCAACCATGATGAGTTAGCCTTGTTGTCAAATCTCGAGTATTACATCCATCTTGTTGTAAGCTTGACCACCGAGTATGTGTTATAAACTCGTGGCGAGTATGGGACGTTTGTGTCTTTAGGTTGGTCATGTCATTTGCAAGCATTATACTACAGGTTGCAAAAGTAGCAGGTGTCAGTTCGTTGCTTAAGGCTCTGAAGAACAAAGGTGAAGGAGATGGAAGCAAGACCTTTTGAGAACACTTGTGATGCAAACATGGTACAGATAGAGATGCAGATTATTGTTCATGCTTTTGGAGGACCAAAAGCTCCTCAATGGGGAGGATTGATCCAGGTGGATCTCAAGACACCAAGGGGATGGATAAGGCTCGAAATTCAAAACGGTAGAAAGGAAAATTTGTTGGTATCAGTTAAGAGGGCTCATCTTCCTAATCGCGATGGCACGAATGGTTCGTCAATCTGAGCTTGTATGAAAAAGATAGAGCTATTCAAAGATTGGTATGGCAGGAGAAAAATGGGGCTCATAGTGCGCCACATGGCATCCCAGTCAGCACGTGAGACCCACATGACAACTTGACACTTAGCATCCTTCCAGTGGCCTTCTAAACTTGCACAAGAGAACAAAAATCCTTTTTAGTTAAATAACTATATAACAAAATCTTGTTTTATAGTTATTAAAATAACTATATAAAAATCATAAATACAAAAAATTATATTTATAACCAAAACATTAATATATGGTTATAAATTTAGGTGCATAAAATTTATTAAAAAAAAACCAAAGTCAAAAGGTAAAACCAACGCATATGTTGGTGGAGGGTGGGCCATCCCTTGGGGCACGGACCCAACCAATCCACACCCCAACGTATATGGTGGAAGATATTAATCATTGACCACGGAAAACTATGGAATTTAATGCATATGTCGTATGGTATGAGGGGATGGGTGCAGGCCGCCCAAATGGCAGGCCCGCTACCCAACAAAACATTTTTTGGTTGGGTTTTTAAAATGACATATATTATTTATGTATATTGGTTGGGTATAAAACTGTAAAAGGATAATTGTGGGGGGGAAAGATTTGACCCCCCTAAACTCCTCCACACTATTTTAATGCTTTTATTAATCCACCCAAACCAATTTTTTGGCAACTCCACCAGGAATATCATATAAACTCAGTGTTTTACTTAGAGCAGGAGGAGGACTGCACGGATTTCGAGATAGAAGCAGGGATGCAAATCAAGGCAGTTTAATAATTTTAACGCAGGGACCATGAATTTTGCAGGAGGGCAAATTTTTCACTATGTCAGAACTTGACAAGTTTTATATGGTTTTTACACCTCTCGTCGCCACAAACACAACGGTGTTGTTTGTTTATTCATCAGAGGTCTGCATCTTCCAATAATTTCCAGAATGCACGCGGAACCATGATTTCAACGAAAATAGGGAGCGGAACCATGAGCGATGAAATCTACCCAAGGAGGTAAAATTTCACTTTGTCAGAATATGGTCGAGTTTATACTTATGTTTCATGGTTTTTCACAGGGTCCTAATGGTGAAATTAGATTTGACATTTGAGCAGCGGATTTTTTAGCTCATTCCTGACACAGAGTCTTTGAGGAATCCCGAGGGAATCTAAAAGATTCCTTGAGCTCCGAATTTTCAAATTCTCCGAATTCAAATTTTGGATAGTCGTTTCAGCACTACTCGACGCCACAAATTTGATGGTGTATTCAGATTTGTCTCTCTCTCATTTCTTCTTTCAGTCACTTTTCTAAGTGCCAGTGCAGATGTCCATCTTCATGTGCGAATAGTCTTCTTCTTGTGATCGATGATGTGAGATCGATGTTTCAGCAAGCTTCAACACATTTATAGCCTTTGCTTCAGATGGCCCTTGGTGGTGAGTTATATGATGTGTTCATGTACTTTTTCTTTCTGCATTATGTTGTACAGATCCATGATTGATGTTGTTGAAGGATCTTGTTTATTACATGTTGTCATGATTCCTTGCTTGATTTGATGTGGAATCTTTCTATGTGATGTAATTTGTGTCATAAGTCTTTATGTTATGCCTTGAGATCCCTTGTTGTATGTTGTTGGGATACTCTTGTTGTCATCATGCATGGGTTTTACTTTGACATCCCTTTTGTGCCATGTTGGCGGGATGCACACCATGCGTGTTTTTGTGTCATACTGATAGGAGTATTTTGATTGAGATTTCTAGTTGTGGAACATCTCTTAGAGCCAATCCTGCGTGAGGGCATTCTTCCTTGTATGATCGAGACATCATCTATGTGCACATCATCTTTATTGACAACACAGAATGCAGCGGCCTACACCATCTTGACACCGAAGCCCGGGGACGTAATCCCTCCTAGACGAACTCCGTAATCAATGGCTTATGTTCTCATGTGCTGATGATTTTTATGTTCCTCTTCTTTTCCGCATGCAGATGTATTCGTTAATGTTCTTTTAAAAAGCAATTTTAACACATCCCGAAAGTAAAAGGTCTTGGAAAGGTCCTTCTTCATACCCAGACCTGGACCAAGAGCTCAAAGGATTCTAATAGAATCTATCAAGGACTCTCTCATTCCTTATGTCTCCAAATTTGAGACATCAAAATAAATTTATGATAAGCTAGTAAATCTATTCTCGATATCCACAATCGGAGAAGTGATATCTCTAAGGAATGAATTGTACAAGATGAAGATAACAATGGAAGGAATAGCTCCCTACTTCATGAAAATATTTGAGATGAGGGACCAACTTCAAGAGCTAGGGGAAGTCATGTCCGACAAAGAAATGACAACTGTAGTACTCATTGATCCAGCAGAGGAGTGAGGTAACTTCACATCAAGCATATATGCCAAAAAGGAAGCTACCACACTAAGTGAAATGTGGTCTTTATGCAAGACAGAGGAAACCAGACTCAAAGCCAAGGAAGATGTGGGATCAAAGGAGCGAGCATTTGCTACCATGGCCAAGAGAAGGGGAAAATTTGGAAAATTTGGTCCACAAAGAACAAACAACAAAGATATGTCCAAAATCCAATGCTATGGATGTCAAGAATATGGACACTACAAGAGGAATTGTCCTAAACTTAAGAAGGAAAACAACAATGAGAGAAAAAAGGGAAGAAGCTCATATGACTCAAGAAATAAAAGAAGAAGAAAAGAAGCAAAAGAAGGAAGATTCTCCGGATCTCTACTATGACTAAATCAAACTCTTTACTTAAAGTCTTCTTTCAAAGTTTTGAGTAGGACATGAGAATGTAGGAATAAAATAAAATTGCATGGCTAGAAACATCTTCTAGAAGCATGATGTACATAGAGTTCATAATACTCATGTAGTAGGAACATTTATAAATAAAACTAAATGCATGGTTAGAAATATCTTCTAGAATATAGGAGCATGGTAGATATAGCTCAAGATATTCATGTAGAAGGACCATACCTAGAATAGGACCTCATCCACAATGAAATAAAATTGATCATGATTAAGCATCTTAGAAGACCTCCATCATCAAAAGGAAAGAAACATTTGCAAAGTAAGGGTCTTAAAGATCCTATAATGGAATCTTCAAAAGAATATTCATAGACAAAAGCAGATGTCTCATTGGGAATCCCATTCATGGGATTCAAGAAAAGGATGATATGCATGCAAGCTAAGATGGAGCAAGAAGGGCCACACCAAGGACAACTAAATGAAACTAAGATGATCAAAGGAGAATCAAGATGAGGTATGTATGCATCAAAGTTTAGTCATGTTATTATATGTATATTATTGAGTCATGGGAATAGTTCTATGACATGATCAAGTATGAAAGAATCTCTTTCACCAATGACATGCTCAAAGGCATGTACTACAATGCAATGAAGGTCAAAAAAAGGAAATACTCACATAAGGAGTATAATATTGCTGACCAAGTAGCTAGTAAGGAAGAAATGCTGACTAGTACTAGAAGCAAGCAATGAAGAAGTGCTCTCACAAGGAGCAAGAGGTGGTTGACTTATCTATCCAAGAAGAAGCAAATGAAGAAAGACATCGAGCATGTGAAGAACACCATGATCACAAAGAATCACTATCTGACAAAGATAGTTTGAAGATATCTCCCGAAAGAAGGCATAACAACTTTGACAAAGGAAGAAAAAGATCAAAGGACCCTTGACACCTATGAAGACCTTGAAGATATGAAAGGTGCATATCACTAATTCTACTCTACGAAGATGTCATGATGAATAAGTCATCTAGTAAAAGTACTATTTAATGTTGAAGAAATATTAGGATGAAGTCATGAAGAACTACTAGATCAAACTATGGGAACAAGCAAGTTCAACGAAGCATCCATGAGAAGCGTATTCCGAAGCATGGAAAAGATGACAAAGGAGTAGCTAGATGAAAAGATATCATGATATATGACAAGAAGAACACTTTCCACAAAGGAAGTAATGACATGACAAACCAGGAAGGAAAGTGATTGATGGATAGTGCCCTACCAAAAGAAAGTTCGAACCAAGACTTCATGAAATCGAAGGAAAGAAGAAGATCAAGTAGTTGAAGGACCCACAAAGAAGAATTTTTTGATGAATCAACAAGTCCCTAGCTAAGAGAGAGTTATAACAAGTTCCCAATTACAAAGGAACTTGGACAAGTACTTAGTCGGAGGATACTTGGGCATGTCTTCCTCAATTAGGAAGTGATAGACATAACATTCTTGTCTTCACTTGGGAAGAAAGAATGGGAGGATTGGGTAATCATGTGGCATCCGATACTCTTTGAGGATGTGTAGGGTATCCAAGACAAGAGTAGGCAAGAGGACTGATATTCTTTGAGGGCTGGGAACCCAAGACAAGAATAGTCCTAGAAGGTCATACTCAGTGAACACCCGGATGGGTATATACCTTGAGAGACAATGACTAAGGCGTCTATAAGTCATTGGTCGCCAACATTGTGCTCTGATCTAGTGAGAGATATAGTTGTCACTCAAGGCCTTGATGTGGAAACAATGTTTGTTATTATGATGCTATAACAGATGGATTTCCAATCATGTTTCTCTTATGTGAATACTTCAAGATTGAAAATAGCCAAACACCTTGTAATGTTGTATGAATACCTCCCTAGTTAAGAGGGAGTGTTGAAGGAAATGTAACTAGGTTTGGTCTTCATAAATGTACTTTTGATATTTGTATTTATTTAAGAAAATAAATATTATTTTGATAATATATGTCAATGAGTTTCTTACTCATTGAAATAGGTCTAGCACAAGTTAAAGTGCCATAGGTGAGTCAAATTATCAAAAGAAAATGTTGAAGACCTTAAGGGCATGTTGCACCATGTATATGTTTGTATAGAAGTCAAAGAATACTCCTCCAAGCAAAGTCAAGTCTCCTCCAAATCAAAGGAACCATTAAAGAGTCTCCTCCAAGCATGAGACACCACCAAAGAAGCCATTCAAAGTAAGCATAACAAGTCGCCCTACAAACAGTCTTCCAGTCAGCCTAAAAGGAGGGACAATTGTCTACTTATGGAGGTTGTCCACTCCATTACAACGTCAACCAAGAAGCTCTAAAATCTGTGAAGAAAAAAGGCAAGAGAAAGGGAAATGAAGGACGAAGAAGAGGTCTCCTAGTGTAGCGAAGGAAGGAGGAGAAAACCGAAGTGAAGATGACTATTTCTAGGGCTAGAAACAGTCACACATGCGAAGAAAAGTTCGTTAAGTCTGTAGGTATGACAACAGGGACAAAAAGTCCATGAACTAGTGTTGTTTGGGCTCAAAACTAGGCCTACAAGGCCTCCCAAGTAAAGTGGAGAAGCTTATCTCTTTATCAAAGGAAAGAAACCCCAATTCTCTAGGATACGTATCATACGTGGAAAAACTAGGGTAGTTGTATAGTCATACGCCTAGAATTCAAGAAGAGTTTCGTTGGATCAAGAGAAGGGTGTCTCCTTAAGTGAAGAACATCTCGAAGGAAGGAAGAAGAATATATCATCAAGAAGCTAACATGGTTGAGGTCTATTTCTAGACAAAGCAGTAAAGAAAAAGGACAAAGGGTTGGGGAGAAAAGTGTCGGAAGGAGGAAGTTCATGTGTCGGAGAACATAGTGCAAAAAAGAGGAAAGACTTGACTTGTGCTTACAGGACATCCTAGTCCTGGATCTAGGGTTTGGCAGTGATCATAAGAAGCTTCAATAAGAGAAACTTACCAAAAGGTTTTCCTCTCTAAGAGAGAGAGTTTTTGGCCCTGGCAGAGAGCCAACATTTGTGTTCTTGTCTTTATGTTTTTGGTAGAAGTTTGATGAAACACACACACTAATAATATGAAGAATATAAAGCTAAGATAATTGTAAAAGTGCTTCACAAATTTTTATCAAGTCAAGAAGAATCACACTACACCTAATTGCCCTAGATTCTTCAACAACTCCAAGGTGAAGGGCTGAGTGAAATCCAAGAGTGCTAATATTGGACAACTTCTCATCACCTCCTTGAGGCGCTCCAATGCTGACTGTTATCTATCTACACATGCAACAGCCCCCTTCTTAGTTAGATCTGTTAGGGGAGATGCTAACTATGAGAAGCCCATCACGAACTTCCTGTAATAGGTGCATATTCCCATGGAGCCCTCAACTCAGTCGCATTCTAAGGCACTGCCCAATCTCGAATGGCCTTGATCTTCTCCTCATGCACCCTCACTCCATCCTCCCCAATAATATGCCTCAAATAGAGCATCTTTGTCAACCCAAACTTTCACTTGGATATTTTGGCGTAGAAATGTTTCTCCTCTAAAATGTGTAACACCACCTCCAAGTGTTGTAGGTGTTCCTCCTTGGTCCTACTGTAAATCGGGAGGTCATTGAAGAATACCAATACAAACTTCCACAACTTATCCCGAAGGGCATATCCATGAACTCAAAATGTCCATATTCGCATCTGAAGGTCGTCTTGGGGATGTCCTGATCCCTCACTTTGATCTGGTGGTACCCAGAATGCAAGTCTATCTTAGAGAAGTAATTGGCTCCTTTTAGATCTTCCATAGGTTATCAATGCATGGAATGGTGTACCGATTCTTCAGGGTCTTCTTGTTGAGTGCTCAATAATCTATGCACATGTGCAATGTCCCATCCTTCTTTTTCAGCAAAACAACTCATGAAGCGAAGGGGCTAGAGCTAGGATTAATGTTACCAAGTTCTAGCAACTTCTAAATGACTCACTCAATCTCATCCCTGTAGGCCTTGGGATGTTTATAAGGAATGGTAATAATCGCCCGTACCCCCGACTCTAGCTCAATATATGCTCAAATCCTCTATCAGGTGGTTTCCCTGGTGGTATGTCTCCAAACACTACCCGGTACCTGTCCAAGATGGCCTATATGTTAGGGTATGGTGGCTTGGATTGTCCCCAAGCCTCTAAAATCCTCAACTCCACTGCCCATGCTATGTCCCCATGCCTGAAGTCATCCTCCATCCTGTGTGTTGAAACTGTTCGTAAAGGATATGAATGCATACCCCAAAGAACAACCAAATTTCCATTTGTCCCTTTGAACTCCATCTCTAACTTCCTCCAATCCATAGTAACCCGCCCAAGGGAGTAGAGCCAATGGACACCCATCCACATTGGTGTCTAGTACATCTGTCATGAAGAAATGATCTGTCAATGAGTAGTTCCCCATGGTCACAGTCAAAGCGGGGACATATCGGGTACACTACATGGTCTGACACTAGGACTGAAAACCCGTCAAACTCCTCTATAGTGATACCCCACCTTTGAACCATCTGCACATCAATGAAATTGTGGGTCGCCCCACCATCTACCAAAATTGAGACATGTTGCCCCTTCATTGTGCCTCTGATCCTCAGGGTAAAAAATTTGGGAACCCCATGCAAAGAAGCTAGGACTCCCCTAGATGGTGCAAAAGGTGCTCCCCCAGGTGGTGGTGGTCCCCTCTCTACATGAGTCTCACTTTTAGCCACGCCTATCTCCAATTCCACATCATCCTCCCGGACGTTATTAGAGAAGACCTCAATGTAATGGGCCTTGCCCACTGTGCATCTATGGCCTAGTGCTCAAGGCTCCCAACAAGTGAAGCATAGCTTCCTCCTCTGTAGGTCTCTCCTGGTCTCCTCATCTAACTACCCATGCCCTTGGGTTTCTCATTGTGGCGGGGGCCTCCTGTCATGCTCCTTTTGTGGGTAGGGAGCCCGTGATGGTATGGGTGCTCAAGCCTTGGGGATTTCCCCCTGAAAATCCCTAGCACAAGTCACAACCTCCTGTAAAGTATTGGGCCTGTAGGATTTTACTAGTCCATGCAATGGCTAAAGAAAGCCCTCTATAAATGTGTATGCCCTCCTGGCATCAGACAAATCTAGCACCGTGACTGAGACCCTCAAAAACTCTGATATATACTGCTCTGGATTTCTAGTTTGCCTCAGTTAGGTCAGCTCTCTGAAATGAGCCTCTAAGTCCCTCCCATCAAAACACTCCACCGCTCTTCATGTAAAGTCCTCATAAGAGGTCACACTAACATGCCCTAGTGTGGTCAAGCCATGAAACCACTAGTCGTGTGCCTCTCCCTCTAAGTGCAAGGTAGCCATTTTGATGGCTTCAACCTTTGTCATCCAATTAAGCTGGAAATAGGTATCCAAATTCTCAACCCAAGACTAAGTTATGCACTTGGTAGATCCGTCATACGTAGGAAAATACATCCTCCTAGTGGTACGCTACAACTCTGAACTCTGCATGCTAGAACCCCCATTGTACCTGCCTTTCTCATTCTGCTTGAGCTGGCAGTAATACCTGAAGGAAAAAGCTACTTTGAAATCTTGCCCCATGGGCTGTTATTCTCTGAAATAATCTCCCATGGGCATATGATCATCTGGACCACCCGGCTCACTCGGTCTTGAATGTAAAAATGTAGGCAGTGTGGTCCCATTTGACCCATTGAAAGCTGGTGGGTGAGTGGATGGTGAAGGGTGGTTGTACTGTTGTGAGGCTCTTGAAGTCTCCCCGAATAGGAACTCACGAGCACTTTGATAAGAAATCCCTTGAATCTTAGCCTTTAAAATCATCATGGTGGAAGTGATCTGTTAATGACACCAATGTAAAATGGACTCATGGTAGGGCAGAGCTTGAAAAAAAATTAATCAGCTTAACTCTATCTCATCTAAAATTAATTTTACTATGGAGGTAGAAGAAAACAAAAACATTCCATTTTTAGATGTTCTTGTTATCAAAAAGGAAGATGGTACTTTAGGACATTAGGTCTTTAGGAATAAGACCCACACTGAAAGCTATATTCATGTCGAATATTACCATCATCCATCCCAAAAATTTGGTGTCCTTAACACTCTTGTTGTTAGGGCTCTTATAATATCTGACTCTGAGCACCTTAATGAAGAGATTAGACACTTAACCTTTGTATTTAAGAGTATAGGATATAAAAATAAGGATATTAAGAAAGCTATAAGAAGGGCTGAAGGAAAGACCTTATCCAAAGGCCCTCAAGCTCATTGTGGTAAAGTGTTCATACCATTCATTAAAGGAGTTATAGATTGCAAATATTTTGGGAAAGAAGGACATATTCACCCAGTTTACAACATCAAGAACGATTAGGCAAAGAATGAGGTATGTCAAGGATAGCATCGATCAACAACAACTTAAAGGGGCTTATAAGATTGATTGTTCTTGTGGTAGGAGTTATATTGGAGAGAAGGGATTCTCATTGTAGAAGAGACTAAAATATCACGGAGCTGATATTAAGAATGAAAGATCACGCTCTTCAACCCTCATAGAGCACTCCTCTAAGACCAGGCATCATTTTTGTTTAGAAAGTGCCAAGATTATCGCCAGGGAAAAACATTATCAAAAGAGAAAAATCAGAGAAGTGCTTGAGATTATAAAGCATCCACATAATCTCAACAATGATGGGAGAACAAGATTACTAGAAATTAGCTTCCTCTAATCAGACATATTAATTCTTCCAGTTCTTCTTCCCATGGTATAATATCCTAGGTATAATTTTATATCATTTACCTTATCTATATTTTTTCTAAGATTAAATTATGTATGATTTAATTAGCATTTTTAGTCCTTAGCATGAGACTCTATTTATATTTTTTAGTTATTATATATTTATGAATAATTAAAAAATAAATCTATTAATTTATTATTATTATTAATGATTATTTATTGCATAATAATATTATTTTATTATTACAAGTTAATAAATAATGAGTTATCAATGAGTGATTATAAAACTATTATTAATAAGTAAATTAACAAATTTATTCATTTTCTAAATTTCTTAAATTAAATTAATTATTTTTATAAACTAATTTTTAGTTAGTTATTAATAATTTATTAATTATTATCATTAATGATTTTGTTATTAAGTAATAAATAAAATTAATTTAAATAAAAAGTATTATTAATGATTATTTATTTATATATAATAATGATTTATTTATATATAATTAATTTATTAATAAATAAATAAACTATTTTAATAATTTAATTATTATTATATTTATTATTAGTCATTTTTCATTTCTAATGTATTATTTAGGTTTAGATTTTATAATTCAAGATCTTGGTCGGCCCTCTTTAATAATAATTTTGTTCATTTAGTATTTATTCATCTTCCTTTTTGGTGTTTGACTTTTCTTTCATTCTTTCATTCATTGTCGTGAAGATGGATCCCTTTTTGGATTTGAAGGTCAACAAAATTCAAACTATGTTGTGGAGAATCCAAACCATCCTTTTCTAAGTCACTAATTTCTTCATCTTTAGTTTTATCTCATATGGTTAGATATTGGTCTACCATGAGGACTTTATGGGCAACTGTTTCATCATCACTTTCTTCTCTATCATCAAAAAATGGTGTTTCAAGATATATAAGGTGTATAGCAGTTTGTTCTCGTAAGTTATCTCTGATCTACCTCTGATCTGGTATAATGCTCATTTTATTGGCATGAAGTGCATGTTGTCTTGAATCAGTAAATGAATCTTGTGGATTGCTTGACAATGAGGGGGTGTTTGCCTACTGCTTGGTGCGAAATTATGATCTCGTAATGATCCATAATGTGAAAGTGATTGATTTAATGGTGTGATGTGTTGATGTGCATTTGATCTAATTGATGTGGTCTCTTTGAAGCTTCATATGTTGAATTCATCCAATCTGATTGATCAAGGAGTATAATCATAAATACAATGTTTGATCAAAGGGTGTGATCTAGTGTGGTTAAGTTTATCTATTATGATGTTTTCTTTGTTCTGATGCATAGATAGTGGTTGCAAAATAATGATTCATTTTCTCTATTCTGATGAGAGATTGTTTGAGTGTATCCATGTTCCGGTGTGATCAAGTGTGCTCTAATTAAATAATTGGTATAAGCTCGACTTGGATCCAGTTCAAGAGCAAAACGACCAGCTCCACAGTGCAGCTGTAGAGTTGGGGTATATGTACTTGGAGTGAAGTTGATAATGCTTGATGAGTATTAGAGTCGACAAACTTCTAACTAGTGGATTGGTAATCTAGGGTGACCACGTATGAGAGGTTCGTTGTTCATTATATTATTTTGATGTAACATTGATCAAATACACATACACCATGTAGCAAAGAATGCCCAGAAGTAAGGAATATTGAAATTGGCCAGATTCACAAGTGTATTTATGGTTTGTGTTTTTATCTGAGTACAACATGAAAGCCCAAACATGTTCATGGCAAGATATAACTGGTCAGCTACTGATCAAATTTAAAACTAAGAATCATCACCTAGGATGATCTGATCCAAGCCAATTTTTGAAAATAACAAATCTATTATTGCTTTGAGTTAAGCATTCAACCTATAATATGTCCTTATGTAAATGGTGAAGTATTGTTGTTTTTGAAATATGATGGTTGAGTTTGCAAATTATCCTTAATAGAATATCTACTAAAGTATCGTATTATAAAGATTATTATGCCTAGGATTGTTAGGGTATAATTGTTATTCATATTGTCTAATATTTGAAGTTGTATTGGTGTTACAAGGAAGCTTTGTTAAAAGATTGCAAATTAAGGCTTATTGACATTGCTGCTAATTTGTGCTATCCATTAGTGTCTAATTATTGACATGAAGAACTAGTATACATTGTTGAAGGTTTTGGTTGTATAGAATGTTGGTTACTCTAATTAGAACTTATCTTAAGAGGTGTTTTGCAAAGATGAGCTATGACTATTTGATAATGAAGAGATTAGTGTTTGCTTATATATTGAAGCTATTGTTTGAAAGTATGGCAAAGTATGCAGTAAGGTTTTCTTATGTTGTCAAGTATGCTGATTGTTCACAAGCCTATTAAATTTAGAGATGATGTGAACTTATTTGTTGATTCTCTGATGCTATATTCATAATGAAATCAAGGTTTGTGATTTGAGTTGTTTTTGATTGGTGATCAGAATTTGTGTGTTGGCATTCAGGGTTAGAGTTGTTGATGTTGATTTATAACCAAGGATGCTTCAGGATGTATTCAAAGTTTGTTGCTATGTTACTCAAAAGAATGAAGAATTTAGGGTTTTTGTTGATGTGATCTAACATGATTAACTAATTGTTGAGCTAGCAAGATTTAATTAATTGTTGTCTTGGTAAATGATGGAATGAATTTAATGAGAATTATTAATGGACTTCTATAGATGCTATAGCATTATTGTTGAAGGTAGTTGTATATATCAAAGTTTCAAATCCAAGGTTTGTGCTACAAGAATTTGTTGTTGACGACAATGAGGATATTGTCGATATGTTGCTGCTAATTTCGAGTATTGGTAATAACAGAGTAAGTGTGGGATGCTAATATCATAATAATTTTGTTTTTAACAATGAAGACGTTTGAAGTTGTTATTATAATAGGGTTTCATGCTAAATAATATCGGTGTGAAAGATATTGCAAAGATGTATCATGATAGAAGAATGTGTTGCTAATAATAGAGTGAGTGTGTTGTTGAACATTGAAGAATTTGTTGAAGAGTTTTATGTTTATTTTGAAAAATGTGTTAAAGAGAGTGGATCCAGCTTGAAAATAGATGAAAGGGTGGTCCACATTGATTTTGGGGTTGACTCCTCCAATTCTTTGGAGCTATTAAACTAATATGAGCGAGTAGGTGCTTCCTGTTGGTGGGTGCCAATGAAACAATACAAAGGAGTGGGTGTTAGCGTGATCATGATCTTTTATCATGGGCCAATGATTTATCGGGTTTAAACATAATTTGAAATACCAAAATTGACAAAAAGCTAATAAAAATACAATAATAGAAATAAACAACTGTAGATAACATAAAATAACACAGACAAGATCGATAATGGAGTTCACCCATTATGGGCTATGTCTCTAGGTATGCTTCCAATAGAGTCGTCTCTTCACTTATGATAGAAAATGACTCAAAATACATAAATTCCCCAATCTCTAAAATTGGCTATTTATTGTACAGCTTTACAAAAATCCTCTAAGGACCCCTTGAAAAAAACTCCTTTCAAAATTCTCCAAAAGGGCATAAATTCTATGATTTATCACAAAAAAATGATAATTACACTACAAAATCAAAGGAGCTCAGAAAAAATAACTACACTTGTGGTCAATTGGAAAAATCATTTTATATATATAGTGTTAGGGGTCCGTGTTGAATTTCCACGGCCTTGTATTTAAGTAGTCTTAAAATCATTGATGCTACCAAACCAAGAATCTCAACAAGAACTCCTTTGCACAACGGAAAATATAAAGTAGTAAATCACATATGCACAAGTATACACAATTTTTAACAAATATTTTACAATAATGTACAACCCAATCTTCGTTATATTAATCCAAATCTAAATAATACAACAGTCTATGGTATACAAGATACAATGACAAAATTCGTTGCAACTTCGATGTTATATCTTGTCCTATCGGTCCTTCACTCTCATACTGCTCACTAGTTTCCCCTTAGTCCTTCAAAGGACAACACATCGAGACTCCAAGAGGGTTTCCACCTAACACTGTTGCAAGTCACTTATGTAGCATGTACATGGGTTGATCCAATTTTCTCTCTAGGTTGGCCAATTCGTGAGCTCCAATCTTCCAGGCTAGTAGTCACCTTTGTCCATAAAGGTGTTGTACTTCGGCACCAAACTTCACCCAACCTTCAACTCCTCTTCGTCACTTCAATATAGCTCGTCTAGGGCTACTTTGGGTAGCCAATATACTGCGCTCCACCAAATCAACGGCACCCAGTCCTTTGCTATAATTTATGCTCATAATTAAGGTCTCCAAATGCACAATTTGACCTCAATACATGGCACTTATAAGTTGCAATAATTCTGTCCACACTAGGGCACGATCCCCAACATCAAATCTAACCCAAACACATCATAGCATACCTATGTTTTAGGATTGTTCTTCTGCAATATAAGTTTGGTCCTGGTTAGGGCTGAATACACATTGATGCAGATCCTTATTCCATCTTCCAAACTTCCTCCAAGGTTGTGGTCTAGTTGTCCCAAGTTCCTTGTGTTTAGTATTGTCTCCTAGGAAGAGTTTAGGCCTCCCAACCCTCTCCTTTCTACCCAAAATTAATCTAAACCTCTGCGGCACCCTTCAACGGTCTTCAACACACCTTAATAGGCCTTTCGGCCCCCCTTGTAATGGAACAATCCATGCAACCCTCAAACAAAAGCACCACACAACAATTCCGCACCTCCAAATAGTCCTTAAACCCTCTCTTTAATGTGGTCTACCTTTGTAATTCAGTTCGGACCTGTGGTGAGAGAAAACATGCCCAAAACAACCTTTTTTCTCCACGTCCTATCCTCCTTAAGTCTATGGCCAGCTTAAAGATTTTATGACGGTAATTTGATGTTATTGGATGCTAAAATGACTCACACATAACTCTAATTTATATCATTTCATGTGGATCCAACGAATTGATGAAGAGACATGTCTCTTGGACCAAGCTTGCATGACTTGACTATCCAGAATTAATTGTCAACTTAAAAAATGCATATCTTCGTTTTTAGAGCTCTGATTTGAGTGATCTTTGGAGCGTTGGAATCAGCACACCAGGCTCTATCACCTCAATTTTTCTCATATTCAAATTATTCATGGTTTTTTCCCAAATCCTGTTGGGTGAAAAACCCCTTCCTTGGGTTCCAAGTCCACAAGTGACCCTTGTGGTGCTTTTTCCTCCAAACCCTGAACCCTATGGCTTGGAGTACCTCCCAAGCTACACAAATCAACAGTCCCTCTTAGCGAGAGAGGTACTTCCAAGGCTAGGAATTAACTCATCATCATCATCACTACTTGCAACACTTGCCCAACTCCTTGCACTCACAATTGCAACAATCCCTATTCTATGAAATATGCCTCTCTTGAAAGTATCACTGTCATTGTTGGAAGCACCCTGCTTCTTCTTATTATCTTGTATCGCTTTCCAATATCTCCATGATTCCTTCTTGGCAATTGTAGGAGCACCCTTTCTCCCCACTGACTACATGCTCTTCTTGGGTTGTAAAGTCTCCCTATGAACCTGCAAGCTCCCTCTAGAACTCGACCCCCTCTTAGTCTCTGGAACCTGGACCTTCTTCTCGGGAAGTTCTACCTTATTCTCGATAACCTGTACCTGCTCCTCTAAAGCCTTCATCTGCACCTACACTTGCTTGTGCTTCTCTAGAACCTGCACCTGCTCCACCTGCTTCTCATGATCCATAGGCTTTCCCGTCAGCCTATATAGACCATGCTCTCTAACTCCAAGTACAATCCCATCAGAATTAGAGCCTTTGGGCATGAGTCTTGTCTTCCCATCTTGGAACAAGACCTAAAACCCCTTCCTCTCAATCATCGAGATGGAAATTATGTTATATCTAAGTCCTGGAACAAACAGTACATCATGGACCCACATCACGCATCCTGTCTCCATCCTGAATGGCACAACACCTGATCCTGGGTTCTCCAACTGACTCTTGTCGCCAAAACCATGTGTAACTTTGAGTCCCGTTCAGCCAAAGTCTCAAAAACCTCCTATGACCCTCTCATATGTTTCATCACACCACTTTCCATGTACCATCCATCCTCATTGATAGTACCATGCAAGAAATGAGAGATCATCGAAAATTCCTCCTCCAATCTTATGATGAGATCATCTATCTCAGTAGAAATGGAAACACCGGTGACTTGCTTTCCTTTCTTCTTCTTTTCATTTGCCTTCTTCTTCATCGGACATCTTGACGAAAAATAAAACATCTCGCCAAAATTGAAACACTTCATTCACATCACAAGTGCCATGTCATCATCGAAAGACTTCTTCTTTAGATGAAGATCCCCGTCTCGCAACTCTTCCTGAATGAATTAGTCCCACAACCTATTCCAAACTGGAAACTTCTCTCTTGCAACAATCCCTTTTATGAAGGGCTTCCATTCCTTGGTGAAGCCTTTCAAAGAAATCCTCACCATATCTCCATCTGAAATAGTCACACTAATGGCAGCAATTTCATCTTTGATCTAAGACAATCTCGTCAGATACGAAGTCATGCCTTCACCATTTATCATCTTGGTGGACTTCAACTTATCCTCCAATTCCAATACCTGGTTCTCATTCTTATTCTGGAAAAAATTCTAAAGATCCATCTAGATCTTATGTGCAGTGTTCTTCGCGCACAAATGAGGTATTAGGGCATCCTTCACACCATCAAGGATGATTAATCTTTCCCTCGTACCCAAATCCCTGTACACTTCCAGCTCCTTCAGATCAGTTGGCTTCTTGATGGCTTTCTCGAGGACCTCCCAGATCATGTTGACCTGCAAGACCAACTTGATCCTTTCCTTCCATGGACTATAGTTGGATAACCCTTCCAACCTGTCCTCGTACCGGATACCAGCCTGCGACTTCGACATTGTCACCTACAATGTGACCAACTCCCTCTTAATTTGTACTTCATTGTGCATAACTCTGATTCACTAACTTCCAAAGTAGCTCAGACATGCATCGATACCATGTTGAATTTCCACAACCTTGGATATAAGTTAGAGTATTCAAATCACTGATGCTACCAAACCAAGAATCTCAACAAGAACTACTTTGCACAACGGAAAATATAAAGTAGTAAATCACATATGCACAAGTATACACAATTTTTAACAACTATTGTATAATAATATACAACCCAATATTTGTTATATTAAACCAAATCTGAATAATACAATAGTTTATGGTATACAAGATATAATGACAAACTTTGTTGCAGCTTCAATGTCGTATCTTGTCCTACTGGCCCTTTACTCCCGTACTGCTCACTAGCTGCCCCTTACTCCTTCAAAGGACAACACGTCGAGACTCCAGGAGGGCTGCCACCTAACACTATTGCAAGTCACTTCTGTAGCATGTACACAGGTTGATCCAATCTGCTCTCTCCGTTGGCCAATTCTCGAGCTCCAATTTTCCAGTCTAGTAATCACCTTTGTCCATCAAGGTGTTGCACTTTGGCACCAAACTTCACCCAACCTTCAGCTCCTCTTTGTCACTTCAAGATAACTCATCAAGGGCTACTTTGGGTAGACAAAACATTGTACTCTCCCAGATCAATGGCACCCAATCCTTCACTATAAGTTTTTCTCCTAATTGAGGTCTCCAGATGCCCAAGTTAACGTCAATACATGGCACTTATAGGTTTCAATAATTTTGTCCACACTTGGACATGATCCTCGACATCAAGTCAACCCCAAACACATCATAACATACCAATATTTTGTTGGGTGTGGAGCTTGATTATCTTCTTTATTTAGAGGTATCGTTGCATTGGACCCCAGTTCGTAATGAGGCAGCAACGTCGACCGTCGTTTAATCACCATCAGGGGGGTCCAAGGAGGGCGATGATGATTTTATGAGCGCCCCCCCCCCCCCGCGAGGGTTCAGGGGTAGCACCCCCGAAGCTAAAAATAGATGTAAAATTGCCTTGTAAAATGTTGTAATTTCATAGTCAATCTGAGTCATTCATTAATCGGATGATCTGATGGTAGAAGTTATGTTTAATTTAGGGTTTTTTTCCTAGAAGGAAACCCCTCGCTATATATGAGGGAATTGTATTGTGGCTATGTAGATGGGTATTCTAAGCGACAAAAGAGAGAGGAGATTGTGAGAGAGCGAAGAGAAAATTACAACGGATTTGTTGTAGGTTGCATCTCTTCATTTTGTTGGATAATATAAAGGAAGAATTGGTTGTTTTTACGTGGACATAGCCCAAATTGGGTGAACCATGTATATCTGTGTCTCTCTTATTTTATGTGTTCTCTGTGTTTATGTTTCTACAATATTTTATGTGTTCCATTGCTCTATAATATATTATTTTCTAACATATTTTAGGATTTTTCTTCTACAATATAAGTTTGGTCCTGGTTAGGGTTGAATACATGCTGAGGTAGCTCTTTATTCCACCTTCCAAACTTCATCCAAGCTTGTGGTCTAGCTATCCCAAGTTCCTTATGTTTAGTACTATCTCCTAGGAAGATTTTCGGCCTCCCAGCCCTCTCCTTTTTGTGCATAATTACTCCAAACCTCTGTGGCACCCTTTAGTAGTCTTCGACACACCTTGATAGGCCTTTCGGCCCCCCTGTAATGGAATACTCCCTACGGCCCTCAAATAGAAGCACCACACAGCAATTGTGCACCTCTAAACATGCCTTAAACCCTCTCTTTAATGTAGCATGCCTCTATAATTTAATTCGAATTTGTGGTGAGAGAAAACATGCCTAGAACAACCCATTTTTCTCCATGTCATGTCCTCCTTAAGTATGTGGCTAGCTCAGAGATGTTATGATGGTAATTTTATGTTATTGGATGCTAAAATGACTCACACATGACTCTAATTTATATCCTTTCACGTGGCTCCAATGAATTGATGAAGAGACATGTCTCTTGGACCAAGCCTACATATCTTGATTATCCATAATTAATTGTCAACTTCAAAAATTCATATCTTCGTTTCTAGAAATCCAAATTCAAAGATTTTAGATCGGGAAGAGATTTACGTCTCATCAGTATCTGAAGACCTTTCTCGCTCATGTGACCCAATCGTTGATGCCATAGGCCAATACCTGCTTCTTCTTTTTCTGACACAATCGCGGCTTCACTGATCTGAGTACTTCCTTTGAGTCTGTAAAGATTCCCGACCTTTCCTGCTTTCATAACAACTAGGGTGCCTTCAAGGAGTTTCAACACACCATTCTGACCTATAAACTTATAACCATCCGAATCCAACACTCCCAAAGAAATCAAATTTTTCATCAAATCAGGTACATGTCTAACACTATTTAATGTTATAACTGTGTTATCATACATTTTAATGTTGATATTTCCCATCCCAACAGTCTAATATCATACATTATTACCCATAAACACAGAACTACCATTTACATTTTCATATGAAGTAAACCAATTTCTGTGTGGACACATGTGATGAAAAGCACCAAAGTCTAACAGTCAACTTTCAACACCCTGAGAGAAATTACATGAAGTTTCATCTATCATACATAGTTATTCAGCAGATAAAACTTCATCTATCATACCTTAATCAACTTGATTTTCTTCCTTCTTCGAGTTATCAGACTCTTGTCGTTTCCAACAGTCTTTCTTCAAGTGTCCAATTTCATTGCAGTGCCAACATTTTGCCTTACACTTATTTCCCTTTGATTTAGATCTAGAAGACCCCCTTGTTTTTTCTCCTCTTTCCTTTGACCGTCCTCTAGCAATCATGGCTTCTGATGCAGTTGTTTCATTACTGGATTTCCTTCGTACTTCTTCAGACAAGAGAGCTCCCACAATTGATTCAAATTTCAAAGATTTATCGGTGCTCAAACTGATTGAAGTTATGAAGTGATCCCATGATTCGCGCAGAGAACACAGCAAGGTTATAGCTTTGTCTTCTTCCTGAATTTTAACTTCCATATCTGTTAATTGGCATATAAGTGTACTAAAAACATTCAAATGTTCTACAATTTTTGAACCCTCCTTCATTCGAAGATTGTACAGTTGTCTTTTCAAATAAATTATATTGGTTAACGACTTTGTCATATATGTTGGCATTATGATACAAGTGTTGTCCTTGATGGAAAGATGACAGATTATAGTGCAGCAGGTCAGTAGCAAAGAATTGATGATCAAACTACAAAGAATGAAGAAAGAAGAGTATATACGCAGGTTCACTATATACCAAGTCGCGTACATAGGCATGTTATATGTAGGTTCACTATGTACCAAGTCACGTATATACGCGGGTTTGCTATATACCAAGTAGGGTATACATGCAGGTTATACTCGCAGGTTCTCTATATACAAAGACGCGTATACATGCGAGATTGCTGATCAAAAGTCGCGTATGCGCATGCACGCACTTTCATGCATGGAAAAGCGCGTACATGTGGGAAAGCTTATTTTTGGGTCCGTGGTATTTAGACCTATGGTTTTGGTCCTTGGCATTGCATCTGAAGTGTTGAACCCAGGTATTGGCTCCCTAGTATTGGTTCTCAATGGTTTTGGACCATGGTATTGAGTAAGGCCTAAGACTATAAAAGGAGAAGAAGATCATTAGGCAAAGGCATTGAGAAAGTCTTGAATATCTGATGAAGTATGAGATCTAGTATGCAGGTTATGGGTTCATGATGCTAAGGAGGAATCTAAGCGGTTGATGGAAAACAAGATCCAAGGATAGATCGGGATCTAAATGGCTTGGAATGAATCATCTCTATACAGTTTGATCATGCTTATTCTAGATCTGTATACTGATGCATGTAATGTAAATGTTATGATTGATGTCTGGAACAACTGCAAAGTTATGAGAAAATATTTGTAGATCTGTACGCGGGTTGGCTTTGGTGAAAGAGCGTATGTACGCTAGTTTGGTTCGTCATAGTAGCGTATACATTATGATATATGATATTTGAAGTTGCAGTTGGATCTGGTTATTGTTGTAGAGTTATGTTGTATGTTCTGTGTTCTAGTGACTATGTTGTTGACAGGGTTTCAGTGTTTCAGTATTGGGTGATTCAGAGATTGATGATGCAGGTGTAGTTGATGGGTGTATTGCAGTGATGATTAATTTGTGCTTCAATGTTGTAGATGGGTCCAGTATGAAAATTGGATGAAACGTAGCCTTCAGATTATGATGTTGTGTTCCATGAGTATCTAGTCTGAAAATTTATGAAACGTGGTACCTGGAGGAAGAAAGAGAAGGTTGTAGCCTTCTGCAGGTAGAAGCCTGTGTACTAGTATAAGACTGCATCAGTATAGAACTATTGTAAAAAGAAGTTTCTTATTAAAAAGAAGATTGAGACGACTTGCAGCAGGTGGTTTTCACCCACATTGGGTTTCCACCTTACATCATGGTGTTCATGTGTGCTTCTTGTGTGTGATGATCTGTTCTATTTTACTGCTCCTATTTACTGTTCATAATGTTCTGATGCACTCATTAAGGATCAACTAATTGAATCATAAGTTTATTGGATATACGCTTGTTGCATTACACACAGTTGTGTATACACGCGGTTTGCCTTAATTGAAGTAGCGTATATGAATATTAATATGGAAATGAAAAAGTTATATTGATTGATAATACTGATTCACCCCCCCCCTCTCTCAGTATTATATCCAACAATTAAGATCAGAGCAAGTTCTTTGGTAGAAGCTTGATCGCTTGAAGGAGATCCGCAGATCAATGGGAAAGAAGCTTAAGAAGAAAGCGCCTAAGAAGAAGAAGACATCTCTGAAGAGCTATGACAGTGGGAGAATCAATTGGGGAATATGTGGAAGAAGCACTTCAAATTCAGAATCACTTCAGAATGAAGATGAACAAACAAAAGAACTAGCAGGTATGAATTTGGTATACTCTGGTGATACATTTATCCATCCATTTGAAGATGATGAAAGTGATAGCGAAATAATTGAATTTGCTCTTATGGGTGAGCAAGAAATATATCAAATAGAGGCATAATTTAAAAGGCTTACAGACAAAATTAGAGATCAACAAGATCTATTGAACAAAAGGGAATGTGTCTTCAAAGAAGAAGCTACCAAACTAAAAGCGCAACTAGAGGAAGGAAACAAGGTAAGGAAGTTATTCAAGGACAAGGACGATCAATGTCAAAAGCTACAGGATGAAGTAACATCATTAAGAAATGAAGTCAATGGAAGGAGCACAACAATCAAGAAACTCATAGATAGATCCAGTTACTATGAAAGTCTTGAAGCTACGATCCTCTCGCTAAAAGAAGATCTTGAAGAATCAAAAAGGCAGAATAAAGAACTACTCCAAGCTCTTGAAAAACAAGAAAACGAAGTTCTTGAACTAAGACATCAGTTGGAAGAAGGAAGAAAAGTTGAAGAGAACATGAAGAAGCAGTATCATGAAAAGGAGGAGCAACATCAAGTTGAGGTAAATATTCTTAAAGATAACTTAGAAGAAAAGGATAAGATCTTACGATTTCAAGATAGTACTAAGATCTTGGATGATATTCTTAGTAGTCAAGGTCTCCTGCTATCAAAACGGGTCTTGGTTTTCATGAATATGTTGAAGGAAAATCTAGCTCACAAGGGGAGGTAAGGAACTCTAATGTAAAATCTAAAATAATCAACAAGGAGTTGAAAGGACAACCCCATCAACAGCCAAGGAAAGAAATTATTCAAATAAAATCTTTTACTCCTCCAATGAATAATGTTGAATGTTATGTATGTCATAATCTTGGACATGTTGCAGCCAGATGCAGAAGAAGAATGGTTCATGACCATCACACAGAAAGATCATCACGTTCCAGGTACTTTAAGGGATATTGTTTTTCTTGCAATATGTTTGGTCACAAAGCTGTTGATTGCTACAGAAGGAATATGAAACATGTAAGATGTTATGCATGTAACAAGCTTGGACATATAGCAAAGGAATGCAGGAACAAAGTACGGGCATCATACCAAATGGAGAAAACATCATCACACTTGAAGATATGGAAGAAGAAGGAAGTACAGTCAGAAAAATATGGCACAGCACAATGTACAAACATAACAGACTCAGAAGGAGCTGAAAGTATGAAACTTCAGTATCCTAAATCTCATACACAATTTTCATAAAGGGAAGTCGTGTATATACGCGATTTAAACACTGCACAGGCGTGTATATGTTAATTTGAAGAAAAGCATTGGGACAGACTCAAGAAAAAGGGTGTGATATGATTCAGTCCATCATTTGCTCTGTTTGATAATAGTTACAATCTGCTGATGATGTGTGAAAATGTCTTGATACTTGTAAGATGTTTTAAAAGTGGTGTGATCCTAAATTAATGATACTTCTTGCTGATATATGCATGATCAAATCTGACAATAAGCAAGATGGCACAGGTTCAGGGGGAGCATATGCTTTTAATAATGCATTTTTGGCATTATGGTTAGTAGTCCTTGATGATGATGCTTATATGGCTAAATGAGATATCTTGTTATGATCTGGTTATGAGTTGTCCATGACAAAATCTCATATGATTCTTGGGGTTACATAGTTGATTGATTCTCTGATGATGCATATATGGTGCTTACATGGTGATCTTCATAAGGATAAGGAGAAGTACAAAGCTTGAATACACATCTTCATTACTTGATGATGAGTCACTCATATGTTGTTGTCATCATATGCATAAAGATCGTATAATACAGTCATGATGCAGGATTCCTATAGTTCTTAGCGCTCATATGGATGAGGATTGTTGATGTTGTTGATCTCAAGAAGTCTTGACAAATGATCTTGAGCTCAATGCTAGATACATGAATGATTACTCAAAGTTGCATTGTTGGAGACATGATAATGATGAGTTCTTACCTATATGATGATAGGTTGATACTTACATATGTTGATTGATGAAGATGTTCCCAAAGTGATGATACTTGGATCATGCAGATTTTGATGTTGATGAGACGGCTATGGTGTTTTTCACATATGATTTGGTTGTTGGTCTAGATGTTGTTGACAAATGCTTATGGAGCAGATCATACATTGTGTATGATAGTTGTTGATGACTATCATGATCTCATTTAGATGTTTGGTCTTTGTTATAAATGTCATATCAAGACTCATGATGTAATAGTTTGTCTCTATCTATTGTAGTCATTTGATGAATCCCTTTTGGTCATATGATGTAATTTGTACCCCCACTATGCATGGGAAGGATGATGTAATATTTCAGTCATGTACAAACATTTGGTATCTGGCATATCCCCACTTGGTTGGGTGGATGAGTCAATATTGATATCTCCACTTAGTTGGGAGATGGATGTATGTCTGAGTCTTTGGTGATAGGAAGGTCACTATGATGTATAGAGTCATGTTCTTTCTTGTATAACATCTTTTTGCAGACCTTGCTTACACTCAGGGGGAGCATGAACAACACACTTTAGCAGAGCAGAGATTTCATCATGTACTCAGAGGTAGCATGGAAAAATTGGTACACCTTAGCATATACAAAGGGGGAGCTCATTCAGAGATTTCAGCAGGTACTTAGGGGGAGTATAGACAGTGGAATGTTTATCAAGGGAAGAGAATATCTTGGTCTGCCATTTGCCCTTGATGTCAAAGGGGGAGAGTGATTAGGTGTTGTTGCCATCAAGTCCAAAGGGTGGGATTGTTGGCATTATGATGCATGTGTTGTACTTGATGGCAACCCACTCGTAGAAGAACAACTCACTTATATATAACTAGATGAATCTACAGAAGAGATATTAGATGTGACAGAATACATGGGATGCAGGACAGCTCAAAGGAATCAAATGACAGTTCTCAGTTAGCTTTGCCATCAAGTCCAAAGGGGGAGATTGTTGGCATTATGATACAAGTGTTGTCCTTGATGGCAAGATGACAAATTATAGTGCAACAGGTCAGTAGCAAAGAATTGATGATCAAACTACAAAGAATGAAGAAAGAAGAGCATATACGCAGGTTCACTATATACCAAGTCGCGTACATAGGCATGTTATACGCAGGTTCACTATGTACCAAGTCATGTATATACGCAGGTTCGCTATATACCAAGTAGGGTATACACGCAGGTTATACTCGCAGGTTCTCTATATACAAAGACACGTATACACGCGGGATTGCTGATCAAAAGTCGCATATGTGTATACACACACTTTCATGCATGGAAAAGCGCGTACATGTGGGAAAGTTTATTTTTGGGTCCGTGGTATTTAGACCTATGGTTTTGGTCCTTGGTATCGCATCTGAAGTGTTGAACCCAAGTATTGGGTCCCTAGTATTGGTTCTCAGTGGTTTTGGACCATGGTATTGAGTAAGGCCTAAGACTATAAAAGGAGAAGAAGATCATTAGGCAAAGGCATTGAAAATGTCTTGAATATCTGATGAAGTATGAGATCCAGTATGCAGGTTATGGGTTCATGATGCTAAGGAGGAATCTAAGTGGTTGATGGAGAACAAGATCTAAGGATAGATTGGGATCTAAATGGCTTGGAATGAATCATCTCTATACAGTTTGATCATGCTTATTCTAGATCTGTATACTGACGCATATAATGTAAATGTTATAATTGATGTCTGGAACAGCTGCAAAGTTATGAGAAAATATTTGTAGATTTGTATGCGGGTTGGCTTTGGTGAAAGAGCGTATGTACGCTAGTTTGGTTCATCATAGTAGCGTATACATTATGATATATGATATTTGAAGTTGCAGTTGGATCTGATTATTGTTGCAAAGTTCTGTTGTCTGTTCTGTGTTCTAGTGACTGTGTTGTGGACAAGGTTTCAGTGTTTCAATAGTGGGTGATTCAGAGATTGATGATGTAGGTGTAGTTGATGGGTGTATTGCAGTGATGATTAATTTGTGCTTCAATGTTATAGATGGGTCCAATATGAAAATTGGATGAAATGTGGCCTTCAGATTATGATGTTGTGTTCCATGAGTATCTAGTCTGAAAATTTATGAAACGTGGTACCTGGAGGAAGAAAGACAAGGTTGTAGCCTTCTGTAGGTCAGCACCTACGTACTAGTACATCAACTAGTACAAGAGCTAAGGGGGTGGTAGCTCCCTTCCAGTAGCAGCTTGAAAACGAGTAAAGGTTGGAGCATTTCAATAGGCCGACACCTATGTACTAGTAAATGGATCGGCTAGTACAAGAGCTAAGGGGGTTGTAGCTCCCTTCTAGGAGAGTCTGGAGAACGAGAGAAGGTTGTAGCCTTCTGCAGGTAGAAGCTTGTGTACTGGTATAAGACTGCATCAGTACATAACTATTGTAAAAAGAAGTTTCTTATTAAAAATAAGATTGAGACGACTTGCAGCAGGTGGTTTTCACCCACATTGGGTTTCCACCTTACATCATGGTGTTCATGTGTGCTTCTTGTGTGTGATGATATGTTCTATTTTACTGCTCCTATTGTTGTTCATAATGTTCTGATGCACTCATTAAGGATCAACTAATTGAATCATAAGTTTACTGGATATACACTTGTTGCATTACACATAGTTGCGTATACACGCGGTTTGCCTTAACTGAAGTAGTGTATATGAATCTTAATATGGAAATGAAAAAGTTATATTGATTTGATAACACTTATTCACCCCCACCCTTTCAGTATTATTTCCAACAATATATAGTTTTTACAATTTTTCCCATAAACCTGAAGTTGTACTCTCTTCAACAATGTTGAAGAGAAATTCATCTGCCAGGCATAACTTGATGGTACTGAGAGCTCGGGCATCCAATTCATGCTTGCAGGTTTCTTATTTGCCCTGTCTAAAGCTTTGTGCAACCCTTGTTGCATAAGCAAATCCCTAACTTTTAGTTTCCATAGAGCAAAGTTTCTCTTGCCAGTGAATTTCTCCACCTCGAACTTTACATTCGACATCTTGGCCATTTCTTTCCTCCTAGGGTTTCCTTGTTGGCATTATGATACATATGTTGTACTTGATGGCAACTCACTCATCTCAGATGATAAATTATAGTGTAGAGAAAAGTTCACGCACTTTCATGAAGAGAAAAGTTCCTTTCATGCAGAGAAAAGTTCACGCACTTTCATGCAGAGAAAATTCCCTTTCATACAGAGAAAAGTTCATGCACTTTCATGCAGAGAAAAGTTCCTTTCATGCAGAGAAAAGTTCACACACTTCCATGAAGATAAAAGTTCCTTTCATGCAGAGAAAAGTTCATGCACTTTCATGCAGAGAAAAGCACACGCACATGGGAAATCTTATGGTTGGTTCATGGTATTAGTCCGACAGTTTTTGATCCTATGGTTTTGGTCCGTGGTATTGCATCCAAAAGAGTTGAACCCAAGTATTGGGTCCGTGGTATTGTTTTGTTATGGTTTTGGACCATGATATGAGTAAGGCCTAAGACTATAAAAGGAGAAGAAGATCATTTGGCAAAGGGTGGAAAAAGACTTGAATATCTGATGTAGTATGAGATCCAATATGCAGGATATGGGTTATGATGCATTGCTTGATCCGAGCTAATGAGGGATCTCACCAGTTGATGGAGAACAAGATCTAAGGATAGATCGGGATCAAATGGTTTGAAATGAATCATCTTTATATGGTTTGATCATGGATAGACTAGATTTGAATTATTGATGCATGTTTTATTGTACGCATGTTATGATCTGGGTATGAATGATGTCTGAAACAGCCGCAAATTCGTGATTGAATATGCATAGATCTGTACGTGGGTTGGATTTGGCGAAAGCGCGTATATACGCGGGTTTGATTCATCATAGTAGCGTATACATAATGAAGTATGATGTTTGAAGTTGCAGTTGGGTTTGATTGTTATTGCGGAGTTCTGTAGTCTGCTCTGTGTTCTAGTGACTGTGTTGTTTGTTAGCACTTGAGATTTCACCTAGGCTGAGATAGACAAATCTCAAGGCTACATCAAACCATTTCACCTCGTAGCTAGCCCTACGGGGTATGAGAAGGCTCTCTCCGGTCAATCTCGTTAAATTTTCAATGGGAAGAGATGACCAATCAAGGTAACACAGATATTAGGCTAGTAAACTGATTTTAAAGTTGATTTGGGGGTTTTTTGGGGTTTTTTGGTGGCAAGTTGAGGATCTGCAATTTAGGGTGCGGGGATTGAGCTCAGTTTTTGCAGGTGGGTCTTTGGGGCAAGGTAGGAGTTTGTGCTGATGCTTTTAGCTGAGATGGATGATCAAGGAGGAAAGAGGAGAAGCTAAATAGGGCAAACAATGACTTTGAATCCTCTTTAGATAGTGGAAAACATAAACATTAAACAAATTTGAAAGTTGAGCATGACATGCATGAATTCAAACTTTATCACTTCATTTGTTTAATAAGATGCAGTAAAGAAAGATATGGAACACATAAACACACTTACAATTACAATAAGAGAACACACCATCAACACAAGAGTCCACAAGAATCCCAATGATGTCTGCAAAACCCTGGTCTTCCTTTTCCTCAAATTGCAGAGATACAAGTGAAATATACAATAGGAGCTTCTCCCTCAAGAGTTCAACCATGAAAATGAGTAAGAGAAGGCATAATATAGAAGATCTAACTCCTTTCCCCACCTCTAGGGGTCGATCTCAGCTTGCTAGGAGTTGTTTCAACTAATTCTAAACTAATCACTAGATAATAGGCAGTCAAAACAACTTGCCTCTAAAACTTAGGAAACCTATCCATGCATTAAATATTTACCATTTACATCAAGGAAACTTCTAGAAGTGTTCAAGGAAAGTAAAAGTATCTAAGTGCCATGAAAATTACACAAAAATCCATCATTTACATGCCTCAAAAGTCAACCAAAGTAAAAACAGTGTTTTGCTGGCCGAACTGGTCAAAACAGGCAAATTTCCTTGAGTGGTCGCGCCCCTCACTTTGACTGGTCGCGCGCATTGACAACTCTGTTTGAGGGCCTTCCCAGTGTCCAAATCAGGTGCAAGATAGCTCATTGGAAATGTCTGTGAGTCTACTTTCCAACCCCACTGGAATTTCTTAATTTGGAGTTGATTTGACCCCTCAAAAGTCATTTCTCCCAAGGCAGCTTTCTGCAACTCAAAAAAGGGGCAGAAAGTCAAAATTTGCATGTATTTTGAGCTTTTGGGAGCCCAAATCTTCATAAAAT
>APFE031396453.1:0-11772 GCA_000404065.3 Pinus taeda | reverse complement strand
CTAACATTGGCTCCAATGGGGATGGTAGTTGCCACTTCGTGGAGGTGCCAAGAACCGCAGAACTTTGGGAGAGCAGACAGTGCCTCCACCCATTGGGCAATGGAGTCATCATCGACACAACTCTTGACTTAATTTTCAAACTGAAACTGAACTCAAACAATCTTCAAGCAAACTAAAACAAGATGCAGCCCTTATGGCTACTTATTTATTTACAAAATCTACTCTAATCTGCTGTACAAACACTAGATCAGGTAATACTAAAATGCCAAATTAGCCATTCAAGTAAACCTGAGAATGATGCCGCTTGAAAATGCTGCCACGAGGTCACAAATGCAATTGCTGACAGCCCTTCATGCACGTAATGACCCTGGTCACGGAAAAGATAGCCTGATCTGTCAATCAAACTGAAAAACATGTCCATGTATGCCGCAATAGGATCATGGAAGCCAGTCTCTGTTGGCTGCCCCAACTCTGCAACACATACCTCCAGCTGCACATTGTCCATGTAAACCTCTATAGGCAAGTCTATGATTTCTTGTTTCGATGGAGGAAGGATTTCCAAAAACCTTTTAGGGTCTTGGAAATCGTATGACTGGATCTGCTCATCTAACCATTGAATCTCATCTTCAATTCTTTCAACAATTAATTCACACAATTTAATTTTGAAAGACTTTGAAGATTTCAACAAATGAAGCCAGGCACTGTAAACATCTTCATCCAATTTAGTAGCTGCTAACGCCTTTCTTATTCCTTCTACAGCTTCACACAGGGTAGGGTCTGCCACATACCCTTCCATTGCATGAATGGATCAGCAAGCACTGGAGTGTCTGGATCGAATTGGAGCCGCCAGGTGAATGATTTAGCCTGCATATGTATCTGACTGCTGTCCACCATCAGCATCAAATCTGCACCTTGATTGCATGTACTGGGACAAGACAATCAACAAATTGAATGTTCTTCCTAGTATGGTCGCCAATATGTTAACACTTGAGATTTCACCTCAGGCTGAGAAAGGTAAACCTTCAAGGCAACATCAAACCATTCAGCCCCGTAGCTAGCCCTACGGGGCAGGAGAAGGCTCTCTCTGGTCAATCTCAGTAAAATCTTCAATGGAGAGATGACCCACAAGGTAACACAGATATTAGGCTAGTAAACTGATAAAAGGGATTTTTAATAAAATGACGGGGTGTTTCTGGGCTGCTTGGGAAAAATCACAGCCTGAACAGAGAAATATAATGAACAACACAGATTATCGACTGAGGCAAGGTAGGCAAGAAATTTAGCATCAAACTTAGATTTAAATGGGATGGCAAGACTGGTGAGGAGCTCACAAGGGCATAGGAGATGAATCCTTGTCAAACAGAGGAAAACATTAAACATGAACAAACTTATAGGCAGAGCATGGCAGGCATGAATTCTTACCTAAACACTTCATTTGCTCAGTTAGAAATGATCATATAGTGAAATGAAACATAACATATTACATATGAAACAAGAGAAAAACTTATGCTAAATTATCATACCACGGGGATCTCAGAAGTCAGAGCTGTGAAATTTTCATTAAAAATCTTGCCAATGACTGTACAATGAAGCTCTACTACGCTACAGCAGCTCTCAGCCCTCAGAAAACTATCCCCCCTCTACTCTACTCACTTTACAAATCAAATTTTTATAAACTATCCTAAAACAAAAAACAACAGATCGACCCACAATCCGGGCGCTGTTTGAACAGTTACAATAAATTAGAAAAGAGAACAGCTTTCTATTCTAAAATAATACAATCTCTCTAAAAATCCTCTGATTGACTAATAAAAATATAAATGCTGGAGCGCAGATCCTCATATAATCCGGACTGAAGACATTAGTGAGAGATCGGTTGCTATATTTGGACCCATTACTTCAGTGACAAGCTGTCCATTGCTTGTATCAAGGAAATCAATTGGATGCAAAGCTATGCCTTTGAAATTATCACTTAAGTAACAACCAATAATTGCAAGGCACTCGGACGGATCGTTTGGATCCCATTCGGCACGAAAACAGGTCAAATAACTATCGAGGATCTCATGACTTGGATAGCGCAAATCACCATAGATAGAATCCTATACACGTATCCGATAATCCTGGCAGGTAGTCCTGATTTAGAGACATTAGGCGTTGAGTTCTGTGCCAAGTTTTTCTATGGCATTGCTGTCACTACTACAATTCCTCCCTTTAGATTATCTTGCAACCGATCAGGACGATGTGGTCATTCAGGATCTAATCCACAGAGTCTAAATTTTTTAGGTTTTGTTTTAAAACTTCACACGGAAATGTTGGACTGTAAGGAGGAGGTTCCTTCAGAAAATGAATTACAACTGCGGACTCAAATTGCAAAAGACGGTAACTCTCACGACATCACCAAGCCAGCAAATATTATCAAAACCACTTCATATTGTTGACCAACCTTCACTTCACAGGTTCTGGCAGGTAGCTACACTTTCACCTAATTTCGAGTCTCCCAGATGTAGATGAAGAGGAACGAATTCAAAATATCCAATATTGGGAACCACTGTGAAAATTGTATCTTCTGGTGAGGATATGGGATCTATATTTCAACCTTCAGTAGACCCATATTCTGAAACCAACAATAGCAAATTAGCCCATGTTTCCCGCATCCCATTGATCTCATCCATTATTATGTACAGTGGCTAACTGTGGAAGCAGTATTCTGAAACTGCTAATGATCAATCACTTATTGCTCTTCACCAAATTCAACAAAATCCTCAATTAAAACACTCAAAGAGATTCCCTCCAGAAGCGCACAGATCGATCCGCACAAAAGCTGCTTCAGTTGGGGAATGCTCTAACCAACGTGGTACACCACTATGATTAGAAGGCCAGCGAGCAACTATGTCACCCGTGAGAGTATCCCAGATAATCACCTCCTTGCTTGGTTCATCAATGGAAAAGACAAACTGTTCTGTTTGGTTGAAGACTGCCTGGCAACGAATCTGTGTGTGTTGAGCTCCAATGATAGCACGAGTATATTGCGCTGACAGACCATCCCATATTCTCACACCCCCATTTTTGGAAGCAGTCACATACATGCTAACATTCGATGAATACCGAACCTGATTTATAGCCCCACCGGCATCTCTCTCCTGCGAGGTTGATGACAAGTAGCATTGAAAAGTATGGACATCGTATTAATGTGCAATATGATGGTCAGTCCCTGCTAAAATGAAGTCTCCAGAAGGGTGGAAAGCAACAGATCGAACATTGTGTGTATCCTGGATAACTCGATGAGCTCTCCTTGTCCCTGTCCTTGCAATATCAAAAAACTTTATGGTATGATCCTTAGCACCAGATATTAATACAGCAGACCGTGGATGGAAATCCAAATCATTGATAGGTTGCATGTGATCATAAAATGTTCATATAACAGGCCGGAGAGGTCCATCCCTTCCACTTGCATCTGGCATCGGCATTTACCTAATCTTTGCAACCTCAAACAAACAGCTTAATTGATGTATCAGTACTCCCTGTTGCTATGAAACATTCATCTGGACTAAATCTTGCACATCTAGCAACATTCAGATAATTCCAATTTGAAGAAAGGCCAGCAGTATCACCTGTAACATAACTAAGTGCAACACCCACGAGATCCACAGCGGAATACACAGCCTGTTGTAGCCACTCAATTTCTCTTGAATAAAGCATTCGGTTAAAATATAATTCCTCCAGGGAATCTGCTCTTATGCATAAAACCTGAAGAAGGACATCATGTATTGTGTTGTCATATAGCCAGGTCTCCATTAGAATATGTCTCAGTTATACTGAATGTTAATCCATTTTACACATAACACCTGCCCGCATAAGTTCAAAGATCTTTGATGTTATCTGCCATTTGCAATACTTGATTTCCCTCCATTTGAAGCTACTCTAGAATTAATGGGTGTTTTTCCAAGAAGAGATGATAGCCTACACTGACAAGGTATAAGCCTTAATATCCAAATAAACTAAAGATGCCCTCTTTGTTTGAGACTAATGATATTTTGAATTGTGCTTATGCAGGGATAGGAGTTTTGAAGTCGATGCTGCCTTTTGAAGAGCTGAAGAACAAATTACATAATCTAAAAAGCACATTTAAATGATTTCTTCTTCAAAACCCTATTTTGAAGAAGAATCAATCTCTTACATGAGATGGAGTCTAACACCCTGCACACGGTCCATCTACCAAATGCCCAAATGAAACACATGTACTTACATCATCATGAGGTTCCTCCATGAGAGTACCCTCATCCATACATGTCTGCAAACTATACGATCCTAGTCCAACTTGATCAAGCTGAAGTCCATCCTCGGTCACGGTCATGTCTACAACATCATCGGTCATCAAGACTTCCTCTTCCTTGGTTGCACAATCTGCAACTTCAACTTGCTCCATTGTCCAACCAAATTGAAGAAGTTCATCTTCAACGTTCTTCTCCAAGACAGCAAGCTTCTCACGAATGCGGGGATTCTCCCTTTTCAACCGCTTCAATCTGTATAAGGTAAGCAAGAGCTTCCCTTCACCTTCTTCCAAACCTGCCATGCCTTGTTCTTCATCTTCCCTGGTTCGTACTTCGTTCAGGCGCCCAAACCGTGTATACCTGTCCACACGCAGTCCCACTTGTCCACCTGACAAGTGCCCAAATCGTATGACCAGCACATAGTACCGCCTGCACTACTCTACGACACCCGGTTCCAACCTTTACCAGCTTCACCAAGCACCCTGCAACCATGAACCGGCCCTTGTTCCACTTGTGTGAAACTAGCTTCCTTCAATTGCATGTACTTGACTCCACTGTCACGAGCAACCTGCTCAACCAGCTCAACCGAGTTCTGATACCACTTGTCATGCCCCCAAGCCTACGGTAGTCTTCCAACCATGCTGGCAAGGTGCGGCACCACCCCACTTTTTCTTTTTAACAATACTCAAGTGTGCGGACTACGCCTAATTCACAAACGATACTCAACTTGTGTTTCACAACCAAGTAAAACATGCATTATCCTTTTTACTTAATGAAAACCATACTTCATTCATTATCCATCGCAATTATTAAAACAACAAGAACAACAATTGCACAAGTATAAAGGGGATGTGCAACTCCCCGTAACGTGAGTATGTCCAACCGTTTATTAAGAATATCAGTTTTTACATACAAGTGTGCCTCGCGGAATCCAAGGCCAACACTTAACCAAGTATACAAGATAGGCAATTCGCCTTTATATCATCAGTTTATGCTTCCTTCGTACAAAGAATAGTACTCTCATGAGCCACCCTAAACCTCTGCGGAATCTGCACTAAACTGCACACGACCAACCTCCCGCTCACAGTCCTCTTACTTGCCAAAACCCAAGAGATAACTCTGCACACACTCTATGCTATGCGCATGAGTTATGGGCATATAAAACTGCACATTCCTCACTAGTAATGCGAGCTAAGAGATGAGCAAAAGTTGATGATCGAATGAGCTCTTGAACGCTCACATATATACACATCAAACTGTGGTTGAGTGTGGGGATGGTCACCCCTTGGCCGACCCCAAATCTCCATGAACACGCCCTGAAACCTTCTAACGTTGGTTGGCTTTGCCATAGGCAAGCCCCTCTCCAAGTCGCCATAAGTTTCCTTAACGTTCATCATTTTCTTATTAAGTGTCATGCGCTGTTTTATCTTTCGTCGCACTTCTTTTGGATGATCGTCGCATTTTTCGAGTAAGAAGCGCCCGCCCGTGCATGTCAGCCGGCACGCCCGCCCGGGCGCCCGCGCTCCCCCGTCGCACAATTCCCAGGCCGGTACAAAACCCAATTAAATGAATCCTATTTATTTGCACTTAAGGAAGAACGAGATAATGAACAGATGATCTGACAAGCATACATAGAATAATAGCCCGTATTGTTCTATATTTTGATTTCCCAGCTGTTCGTCGTGATATATAATGGCGTGCAGCTTTCAGGAAAATTCTGGGTTATTCATCGAACAGCAACCCTGTGATCCAAGTAGAGATTTCCCCTCATCGTAATATGTTTCCACGTGGTTGGATAAAACTATAGAGACGTAGATCCTCACATAACCGGAAATTATTGATTAATTAGATTACCGAGAAATAAGCATTTTAGCAGCAGCGGGTTTGAATAGTATAAAGATGATCATTAAAAGGGAAAAGGTAGTAAATATTTTCGTATGTAATTATCTGAAAAATTCAGTTAATTAATAGTTTAAAATAAATATTTTTAAAATAATTTTATATATATATTATAAACTTATAATGCAAAAGCATTAATTTATTATTAAATTCATATAATATGAATATTTATTTCTTTTAAATAGCTAAACCTTTTATTTATTTCAATATAATATTAAATTAATAAAAATTAAAACAACTAAACTGAATTCTTATTATTTTAATTGAATTTTAGTTGTTAATGGTTGAGTTATGTATTTTTATTCCCAAATATTTCCAACTTTCACTTCACTATCACAATCTTAACAATCCACACATATCATTAATATTTTTTTTTATATTTATATTATATATAATATAATATATATATATAATTAAATTATTCAATATATATTGCTTTATCTTGAATTAATTAACTAAATTTACTTATTATATTTTGGGATAAATTTTTATATCCACAATAATATATTTTTTTTTTTATAATAAAAGTATTAGGTGAAAAAATATTATGAAAATATGAATTATTTTTAAAAATTAAGTTGTGTTTGAAAGGGTAGGTTTTCACTCATGTTGGATTGGTCTAGCGAAGGCGAGAACAATTTTGGGGAGGGAATGCTTCAATTTTTCATATAAACTTCTCATATTAAAAAATTTTTATCTATATTTTATAATTTTTAAAATTATAATTTCATATGTATATATATAAACATTTTGTTTTCTCATGAACTTTGGATATTGCTTCTCGTTATAAATAGGATGATGCCAAGTCACTTCAACTCCTTTTTCAACAAGTTCATTTCTATCATGAATAGTTTCTTGTTCTTTAGACAACTCCCACATCAATCCATAATAATATTTAATCTCTTCAAGACTCCAATACATCAAAATTTCATTAACTGTTCCATTTTCTACATCGCTCATGATGTCTTCAACATTCATTGTTGTAAATTCTATGTTGACATGCTTCAAGGAACTTTAATTCTTCTTCAAATTTTGTTGCTTCTTCTTACTTGTTGCTAATATTTGCACACTAAGAAACATTAACGAAATTCACTAAACCATCTGTTAAAAATAACAACAAGAAATTCCAATTTAATTTGTCGCTGAATTAAATTGTGAATTAAATCAAAATTCTATTCTCATAGCAACTTGTAATAGCTAATTAAGTTAAATTGATATAATTGACTTCGAATATTTGAGTTGGAAATCCATCTAAAGTCATGTAGAGTGATCCATAAATTTTAGGGGCCCATGTTGAGTTCTTTTGACTTCTAATTAGATAAGTTAGTTATAGACAGTTAAACTAGTTCTAACTCTTGGAGGAACTAGCAGGAGGTCTAATAGTGGGGTCGAGCACCAGTGCATCCTCAGTACCACATGATTTAACTGAAGATTCACTCATAAATAACTCTTACATATCAGTTCACAAGAACACCCAGTTGATATTACAGTTCAGGGACAATGTACTATCATTTGTGTAATTTTCCAACTTGTACAAATGGTGCATCTAGTTAGTTGAGGGCGTATGGATGGATTGTGCATTTATGGAGAGTGGGTTTCCCAATTAAATTTGGGCTAATACTCCCAAGAATTACACAAGTAAGTAGCGGCTTGGCAGGCATCATAAGTGGCTAATTGTTGGCTTGAGTTGGCTTGCGAGGCAGAGTTAGATTGTACTAGTGCATGAATTGTTTGGGTTGAAAATGCATTGTATTTTCTTCTCTGGTATTATGGTTAATGCAATATAGATAGTTAGGGTGTTTAGCAGTTTCTTTCCCGAGAGAAATATTTTGTTATGTGCGATTAATATTCTTCTTTTTTTTGTTTATTATTTTCATCGATCAATATTATGTTATGTGCAATTAATATTCTTCCTTTTCTTCTTATTATTTTCATCGATCAATTTTGGTTTCCAATGAAGAGTATAGTAGATTCTCGTCTTTTGTTTTACCAAATCACATAAGTTGTTGAATGTACAAGTAAAAATTTACACCATCATAATTTGGGTTACTTCCAACTTTGCCTTCTTCCACCAAATCTTTATACTCAGTTTCATCTAGCTCATGTAGTTTATCTTCAACCACTTATACTACTCCATTTAGCAACTTATATATGAGTTTCTTTTCCTGCAACATTTGGAACCAACATTCTCTTAAAAGTTGTTCATTAACGTATTTCACTTTAAGCTATACAATTATTTCACTCTCTTTTTATGTAACGTTCTATATAGTTTCTTGTGGTGAGTCTTTAGACATCTTTCTCTCTCTCACAACCTACTTCATCTCTAGGATATGCCAAAATACTTTTGCAGTTTTTACTTCACCAAATCTATTTAAAATGATAGAAATAATATTTTCATCCAATGGTGATATAATAAGATATAATGCTATTACTTCTTTCCTTTAATCATGGAGGTTTACTTCTTTCCTTTAATCATGGAGGTTAAAAAAATCGTCTTGAACATAATGCAATATCTAGTTGAACAAAGTAATTTTACCATTTCATTTTCCCAAAATTCATAATTTATACATGAAAAACAAGGAAAAATTCACATTAATTGTTTTAATACTTCATTTATTTCTTCAAATTCTTCAATAATCTGGTCTAGTTCTGCATTCTGATCCTCATGTATGAGTTCTTCTATGAGAAACATTCCATATTTTTCTGCAGCTTCTGACTTTTGATTCTTTCTTCTCAACTATATCTCTTCGGCATTTGTTAATTATCCTTTGCCAACCCACGACTAATATGGATTCTAATCTTCTATTTTACAATTTCTTTGCCCAAAATCAACTACCAATTCATGTACAACTCACTAATCATTTCTTTCCTACAAGTAGCACACTCTTGCATTGAATTTCACCTCACATCACTAATTGGCTCCAACCAGCATTGGTAGGAAGCTTGCATTCTCAATTAACTGCTACAACTTGGTCTCAATTCTATGATGACCTTCTCAGCAATAGGGGGCAGTTTAAACTCATTGATGTTGCAACTCCACCTAACATTGCAGCTCCACCTGTACGACAGACTCCATGACTACTCAATGTGAGCAAACGAGTAATCCTGAAGCTTCCACGTAAAGTTCTTTCACCCATCACACACAAGAGATGATTCAAAATAGTCGCAAACACTTCATAATCTCACAAATTTGCCTCACCAACTGCATTCACCCAACACACACACCAATCAATTCAAAGATGACTAAAACAATAGTCCTCAACAACAACACAAGCAACCACACACAACTCCACACACCAAATAGCATAAACAAGGTTGTGTCTCTCTGTTGACCACACACAGTACTCAACACATTATTTAATACCCCACAAGAGCTTCATGTTTCAATCGGTGCGATGGCTTCTTTGGCACCTCCAATCAGAGGCAACAACACTCATAACACTAATTGATTGAGCCTATCCTTGTGAGCCTTCACACTATGTGATTCTCGCAAAAAAGTGTTCCAAAATGCAATTTCTACCCACACAACAATTGCTCCACTGCTATGCAATTTTCAACAATCACATAAAAATCAGACTTGAATGGAAAAAAAGGAGTTCCAACTCACAGGTGAGTACTACACCTGGAGACTGCACTCAAACAAAGAGAACTCTCTCCGTTCACTCTACTATCCATGAATGAAAGATTACATCATTAAGTACAATAGGAAGTTGCGACCAAACTCCTAAACTTTGGGAACAACTCCTAAACTAAGGAGATACGTTACAACTTGTGTAACCATTTCTCCGTTAATACAAAATAATATTAATTATTTTCAACTCCCCCCCTTAATGGAGAAAGGGATTATCGTGAACTCCTAGCATCCCTCTAAACAACTCAAACTTTACACACCCAAGAGGCTTAGTAAAAATATCAGCCATGTTATCACAAGTTTTACAATATTCAACACATATCTCTTTTGACTATAATTTCTCTCGAACAAAATGAATCTGAGTATCGATATGCTTGGTATTTTTATGAAAGACTCAATTGTATGCAAGCTTGATGGTACTCTGGTTATCAGTTTTGATAATAGTTGACTCTTTCTACTCTTCTCCTGCATCGTTGAGAAGTCTTCTCAACCAGATAGCTTCACATGTGGCTGCACACAATGCTTGGTACTCAACTTCACATGAAGATAGAGCTACAGTGCTCTGCTTTTTGCTGATGTATGCTATGGCCCCGGATCCAATGCTGAATGCATAACCTGTGATAGATCTTCGATCATCCAATTTACCTACCCATTCGGAATCTGAAAAACTTGCTAGAATAACATCAGAAGTGTTAGTGTACAAAATGCCATAATTACTAGTACCACTAAGATACCTCAACACACTTTTTGCTGCGACCCAGTGACTTTCGAGTGGTTTTGACATGAACGTGCTCAACAGACTAACATAATATGCCAAATCTAGTCTAGTTGTAGTCATATATATCAAACTACCAACTAGTTGGCATCCACCTCTTTAGTACCATCGACACTGCTCAACTTTTAATTATGCTGTAAAAGTGTTGTTGTTGATCTGCGCATCTCCATTCTGAACCTTTCCAGCAAGCTTCTGGCATACTTCCCCTGAGTAAGAAAAGTTTGTCCAGAATCTTTCCATACCTCCAATCCCAAGCAATAATGAAGGTTTTCGAGATATTTCATCTCAAACACTTGTGACATCTACTGTTTGATTTCTTTGATCAGATTGTTAGCATTTCCTGTTATGATCATATCATCTACATACAAAGAAATCAAAATAATTTGCCTCTATTTATTAAACTTGGTATACAAATTTGGATAATTCAAGCTCCTATGAAAGCCATGTTGTACCAAAAATGAGTCACTTTTCTCATACCAAGATCTGGGTGCCTGTTTTAAACCATAAAGTGCCTTTTTCAATTTACACACAAGATTTTCATGCCCCTTTTTCACAAAACCTTCAGGCTATACTAAATAAATTTCTTCCTTCAAGTCACCATTCAGAAATGCAGACTTAACATCTAGCTGGTGTAGCTGCTATTTGTGTTTTGTTGCTAAGGAAATTAACATTCTAATGGTATTTAATTTGGCCACAGGTGTAGGTTTTAACCCCGTACAGAAATTACCTGCATACGAATTCTAAATCACAGGAAAAATAAAAATGCGAGAGCATAACACAAACACATATACACAAAGATTTCCCACTGGATCTCAAAACCGAGACTACCAGCTTGATTTTTCATTATATTCCTTTCAATGTTACAATACATATTTATACATGCCGAAGCATCCAATACCATGGACAAAAACCATCACGTCCAAAACCATGGACAGAAAAACCATAGGTAGGTTTGCCCAACCTAATATAGGGTCCAAAAAAAAATTTCTCGGGGCAACCCCATAGAGGGGGGCTACCCGCCCCCCTCAAACCTCCTATGACCCCCCCGCTGCGCAATCGGCGTGCCGAAAGGGGGGCTCCGACCCCCCTCTAACCCCTGGGTTCACTACGTAGGTTAGTTGTGGAAAGAATATAACACAACCCAACAATCTCCCACTTGTTGTTTTCTTTCCACAGGGGGCCACAGGAGAGCTTAG
>APFE031396450.1:71141-85863 GCA_000404065.3 Pinus taeda | reverse complement strand
TATATATTAAAATGTCAAAAAAGGAAGTAGTTCTTAAAAAACAAACATAAAAAATTAGATATGTGATTATGTTGGCCCAAAGTTGTTATTTTATGCACGGTCATATCTTTGATGTTGGTTGCATGGATGTTAAAACTATAACATCCTCTTCTTTTCAATAATAATTACATTTTGGATTTCAGACATCTGTGGTTCATTTATTTTTGGTTGAATCTCAGAGTACCCACAGTAATGATCATACTTGTCAATGTTTCAAATCCTAACAGGGATCCATCATTAGGACAATTACTGAATGATCATATAAGAAGAGCTTAGTGAGAGGAAACTCTTCTTGCTATACTTATTTTGAAATTTTCGAGTAAAATGGTCTCATTCCATGTATACCCTCCGTACATGGATATAATTATGGATTTCAGTCATCTGTTGTTCATTTCTTTTAAGTTGAATCTCGGAGTACCCACAGTAATGTTCATACTTGTCAACGTTCCAAATCCCATTAGGGATCCATCATTAGTACAATTACTGAATGATGATAGAAGAAGAGCTTAGTGAGAGGCAGCCTATCTTGCTATCTTTATTCTGAAATTTTCAAGTAAAATGGTTTCATTCCATGTATCCCCTCTGTACAGGGATGTAATTTTGGATTTCAGGCATTTGTGGTTCATTTCTTTTAAGTTGAATCTTGGAGTACCCACAGTAATGATCATACTGGTAAAAGTTTCAAATCCCAATATGGATCTATCATCAGGACAATTACTGAATGATGATAGAAGAAGAGCTCTCTCACTAAGCTCTTCTTTTATCATCATTCAGTAACTGTCCTGATGATGGATCCTTGTTGGGATTTGAAACATTGACAAGTATGATCATTACTGTGGGTACTTTGAGGCTCAACTTAAAATAAATGAACCACAGATGCCTAAGATCCAAAATTATATCCCTGTATGGAGGGGATACATGGAATGAGACCATTTTACTCGAAAATTTTGGAATAAAGATAGCAAGAAGAGTTGCCTCTCACTAAGCTCTTCTTCTATCATCATTCAATAATTGTCCTAATGATGGATCCATGTTGGGATTTGAAACGTTGATAGATAATTACATTCTTGTAGAATTTAGACTTATGTGATCCATATTATTTGTAACAATATTTTCAGTAAAAATCACATAAAATAAAATCTCGTCGACGCGTTTCACACCAACCAGTGTGGTTAATCTTCAGGACAAGATGAGGAATCAGATCTAGGAAATGGAATACATAGATGAAGGGAGAAGCTAACTAGCCATTAGAAATAACAACTGGTTTGACTAAAAACTTGAAATAACAAATTAAGCCTTTGACCCAGAATTAAAAAGAATTTTAATTTAATAATTAATATTATTTCCGAATTAAGAAATAAATAAAATAATTCAATTGATATTAATATATTAGTAATATTAAATAATATTACAAATATATCAATAAGAATTTTTTAAATACAAAAATAGTAATAATTAATTAATTAATTAATTAACAAACTTTTAATCATAATTTTAAATTAATAACTAATATTATTTTGGAATTAAAAAATAATTTTATTTCTTTATTATGTAATATCAATTTCAATAAGAATTTTGAGATAATAATAATTATTTATTTAATTAATTGATTAATTGATTAACTAACTAATTAACTAATTTTAACTTTATAAAAAACAATTAGGAAGATAACCGAGAAAAGAAGAAAAATCTTGGAAGAAAGAGCAGGGATCCAACACCTGCTAATGCTCTAACCATCGTCTATGTTTAGACTTACGAGCCTTTGTTTGATCTCTAAGGCCTCTCTAAATTTTCGATGATGAAAGTGGTCAATCCTAGCGATGACCTTTGTCTCTTCTATGCAAATGTGATGATTTGTTTTTTTGACATGTTCAACCAATGCAGAGGAGTGAGACCTTCCATGCTTTATGGTTGCAGCATGCTCACAAATCCTTTGATTTATTGATCGACCAGTCTTACCAATATAAGGAGTCCCACATGAACAAGGAACCATATAAACACCCTTCCCATCCTTAAGGTTAATAGGGTCCTTGGTCGAACGAAGAGAATTTCGATTAGTGCGAAGGGGTCTAAAAGAAGAAGGAATATTATGTTTTTTCAAGATCCTCATGATTTTATCTGAGGTCCCTTGAATATAAGGAAGATGAACCCTGGAAGATCTAATTCCTCATCTTGTCCTGCAGATGAACCACACTGGTTGGTTCAAAACGCGTCGACGAGATTTTATTTTATGTGATTTTTACCAAAAATTCGGTTACAATTACATTCTTATTACTAACACAATATATATAAATAAAACCAACTTAATGTGCTTATATGATGTAAGGCATCTATATATGGCTACCTGATAGACCAATTTTGCTACAATTTTAAAGTTTTATAGGTTACGACTAGATGTACATAGTCACAAAATGGACAAGATGTATATCTCAGATATATGGTTATAGGACATACAATGTTATGTTGATCATAGATTTAAATTGTATTAGCTATCAAGAGGAATGGATAAGAACATGGCATATATTGTATCTATAAACATCGTTTTACTAATAGAAAATCTGTTGGTTTTTTTCTTATTTAAAAAAAAACAACTTACAACTTGCAACTTTATTTTTGTAAATTAATGATTTATAATGTCAAAAAATTAGGATTACATAGTTTTCCCAAAATGCACCCTGAGGATTTTAATCATCCTCAAACCATTACCATTAGTTGGCTTACATAATTCCATATAGCCCTGGATACAAAATTCACAAGACTAAACACCACACCATGGCTACAAAATTCATAATATTGAACACTACACCATGACCAACACATAGATTAATAAAAACTAAGTACATCATAAAGCCGAAAGCCCTTTTGACTAGGAAAAACCAAAAAATAAAGAACGTAGAACTACAAATCCAGCCACTATGAACTGTAACCATTATCTGAAGAAGATATCGTTGTTGGTACCCTCCCGCTCAAATCTGGAGGATCTAGCGAATTCCCACTATCCAATTCACATGCAATGTGCCCCTCCACATGGGCAAGGCAAGAATCAATCTTGTCCAAGCATACACATTGATTCATGAGCATTCTTTTTTTGTCCTCCAACACTGCTCCACTTGCTTGTCTTTGAGGAACAAACCCAACAACGTTTTCATTTGCTAGTGCAGGGCCACTAAGCTTTGATATTGCTTCTTCCTGCCCCTTGTGTGCCCAATATTAAGAACCCAAGTCGACATATCCTCTAAGATTTCTAAATATAAGTGGGATTGTCTTTCCACACCAGCTTGAGTCTAAATTTTGTGAATTTCCTTCCTTGTTTCTAGTAGAATTGCATTGAAGTAAGTGGCAACCGAGTCATGAGAGAAACGCCTCACTCCTCTCTACCCTCTTGGACCATTTCCCCCTCTCCCTACCTACAATGAATTCATTGATGTGGCAGCGCAACAGAGACCAGGAGGGCACACCTGGAGTACCTACTATCTATACCTCTGCCTGCGAAAAACAAGAGAAAAAACTAGACACATACATCCCAGAACCAAAGCTCCAACCCACTATATCATCCCCAATGCTCATGACACAGAGCTTAGACTCAATAGGAGCACCAAAGTGTTGGATAGAGGTCATAGTGGCCTCTACAGAGGGTCCATTCTCCAACACCATTAAACAAATACTCATATTCACAGAAAACATAAGACCCTTGACACAAAAGACTCTCAAACACCCAAGAAAACCAACCCATAGGATCCCTACAACCCACGTTGAACAATTCACGTGACAACAAACACCATTATTTACACAAATTATATCCCATGCCCTAGACATTACCAATTGATAGAAACCCAAGAACAGAGGACATGAAATGGTTCCCAAGCCAACCAAAAGGCTCTCGTGCCTTCAAAATATTCCATGTATACCCATAACTTAACAATGAAAATTTAGTTTTTGAATAAGAAAAATTCATAAAACAACATCTCTAATGTATTCAATCAAAGATGAAAATTTATCATAAAGTTTATAGTATTCTAATGTTGAAATAAGTTTTTCTATGATGGATGTATCTAAGAAGGTAAAGTAGTGTTATCATACAAACATTTGTGTGAAAGATACTTTAAAATTCTAAAAAAGTAATTAACCTCATTTTTGTGTTTAAAACCCCTTGGGAACCAACAAGGTGTGATTTCCATAATTTTAAGTCAAAGATACGCTGACATATTTGTATTAGGATTTTGTTCCAAATTAGTCCTCCATTTCTCCCTCTTGAAACCAAAAATTTCCTTCTCATATATAACCAACATTCATTCATTAAAGAACATAAATCAACAAAAGATTCCAAGGCTTCCAAAAACCATAGAGAGTCGATGACATCAATCATGAAAATATTTATGATGACTTCTTGATGAGAAAAGAAAGCCTATACTTTCTTCATATGACTATTATTGTTTTGGATGTCACACATTTGTGCAAAAAAGAATAGACAATCCTATTGTCACTACTAAGAATAGACAATCCAATTAAAAACATTTGATTTTACGTCACAAAGGAATACCAAAATTGTTGACCTTGTATATATCCTATTAAACAAGCCTAAAATCAAAATTACTTTGCAAATCATAAGAAAATGTTAGTGAAAGCATGTTCATTGTTAGCTTCAATATGTTCCTCCATAGATTATCTCTTGAGCCAAGCATTCCATTTCCACATTTCCAAGGGCTTGCTGAACAAACTCTTCTTCATTTCCCTGATCTGGAGATGACCCAATCGAAATCCTTTCAAAGAAGTTGTTGATCGCAAACTCCTTACCAAATTAATAACCAAATGATACATCTTGTTGCTTTGTGCCTACAAATTTTCTCTCTATCTTTTCTACTATATCATTATTTCAAGAATTCTTGCGTACCATTATTTTAATTTCTTGTCAACATGGCATTCTACTTGAAACATGAAAGATGGAAGTTTAATTGCAAACCAAAAGGCTCTCATGCCTTCAAACAATATCCATGGATACCCATAACTTAACAATGTAAATTTAATTTCAGAAGAAGAAAAATTCATAAAGCAACATCTCTAATGTACTCAATCAATGATGCAAATTTATCGTAAAGTTTATAGTATTGTAATGCTGAAATAAGTTTTTCTTATGATGGATATATTTATGAAGGTAAATTAGTATTATCATACAAACAATTGGGTGAAAGATACTTTAAAATCCTAAAATAGTAAATAACCTCATTTTTGTATTTAAAACACCTTGGGAACCAACAAAGTGTGATTTCCATCATTTTAAGTAAAAAATACTCTCACATATTCGTAATTTGGGATTTTGTTTCACATTAATCCTCCATTTCTTCCTCTTGAAACTAGAAATTGCCTTGTAACATACAACCAACATTCATTCATTAAACAACATAAATCAACAAAAGATTTAATGGCTTCCAAAAAATGGCATCAACATGACAACATTTATGATGCTTTCTTGATGAGAAAATAAAGCCTATACTTTCTTCATGTGACTAAAAACTATTTTGGATGTCCCACATATTTCCACTAAAAATTACATCTTCAAAGTGATATAAGAAATATCAAGTGATAACTTCAACCATAATTCAAGGACAAAACATTTATCCATTCTCATGGTAAGTTATGTTTACTTATCAAAATAAACACACAATAACCCATACCTTCTTCATATGACTAAGATATTATTGAAGGTGTCACTCACTTGCAGAAAACTGAATAGACAATCTTATTGTCACCACAAATTACATCTTCTAAGTGACAAAAGAAACATAAACTGATGACTCCAACCTTGCTTCAAGGAATAAGCATTCGTTCCTTCCAATGGCAAGTAATACTTATCTTCTGCATCATTGAAGATCATATTTAGCTTTGTTCTGACTATTAATTAATGTGATAGGGAAATGAAACATTTGAAAGAAATAAGCCATATGCATTACCAATAAATGTTATCAAAATTGGACCAGTCATCAAACCAATAGGTTGGTTGGACTGGGAATCGATTGGAACTGGACCAAAAAACAGGTTAGCTAAAAACACATTTAATATTCAAATTTAAACAAACATACAAAAAACTATGTATTAATACGCATCCATATGAATCCAAACCATTTATACACAAATAAGCAAATGTTCTCATTTATATAGCCTGTAAGGGTGCAAATAACCAAAATAACACTGAGTGCAATCCATCTCTGAACCGAAAATACATCAACAAAAAGGCCCTCGATGGCCTCTAGCATCCAAAAAAAGTCATGCTACAACCAATACATACATATCATCAAAATATTTGCCTATATTTGAATCTTCATCATCAATATCACCCTCTAAGCATTAAAATAAGATAGAAAATGCTTAGAATGTCAATTCAATATTTTGTTTGAGTGATGGGTACATTTTTAGTAGGATCATGATATAGGAGTTCAAAAATCAATGCCACTAACATCAAGATACATAGAGGGATTGGTTCTCTTGATTATATGCTAGTTCCATACCCTCGTACATGACAACATCCAATCAAAACATTATAATCCCCAAATCCTGAAATCCTAAAAACCTGTTTAGTCTGCTGGATTTTGAGTGGGATCTAAAATTGTACTTTCTCCACTCAATGAGTTTGGAACTACTCTCAAACACCCCGAGTCATTTCATGGTAATGTTAAAAGTTTAAGTAAAATGATGAATATTTCGTTTTCATCCTTTTACTTTAAGAATTTAACATTACCATGAATTGCATAGCAATAGCAAGGCCATAGGCTTGAATATTAGGAATTTGGTAAAAAACTAGGCTTCTCTAGTGATAAATCATTACTTAAAAAAAATGGTTGTTTTCAAAGGGTTCTTGATAGCATTGTACAAGACCGATCCGTACAAGAATTAGTTGATTGTTTTTAAAGGGTCCTTGATAGCATTATACAAAACCAATCCGTACAAAACTCGGTTGATTATTTTCAAAAGGTCCTTGATAGCAGGGTTGGAATTTGATGGGAATTTTGCCCATCAAAAGCCATTCATTCATTAAATACGTTGAAATTTTTTAAATGATTGTCTAGCATAACATGGTTTGAAGAGTGAAGAACATTTTTTTGACAGCTTATAATATTTTGAAAACGTTATTAATATCTTATCTAGACTTTTCGCTCCTAGAAAATTCCTAATATCAAAATAGAATATAACTCTCAACCCTGAATAAGAAATTGAGGTATGTCCTGTACTCTGAGTGGGCGATGAGTTTGATCATCAATAATAGTCTATGATTTGAACTTGAAGAGAGTTTTCATGATGAGTTAACTCAATGTAAATGGATTGGTATGGTTTATACTTGAAATTATGAAGAGTACACAAAATTAATATTATTTCCATATAAATCAATTGGTTTACATTTTAGAAACCTTAAATAGAACTCTGATCATACTTATAATTAAAGAATTGAATTTTTCAGTAACAATTATTTTTAAATGTTATTTTAAAAATACCAACTACTTATGAACCATAGTATTCGAGAATGTTAATGATGAATGCTTGGTGATGAAAACGAGGAGACCCCTTTGGTGAAAACGAATTCAGGGTCTCTTCATTTTCAAGATTTTTTCCAATCCGATCTTGGGACATGTGGGTTATGGGCCCACGAAGCCTTTCTGAATCGCATCTCACCTTCTCGTGAGCGCTTCCAACTAATCTTTGCTCTTTCCAGCATCCATACTGCTCCAGCACATCGAACCTCATCCTCATCTCCTCAATCTTACTGGCCTGCGCATAATTCACAACATAGAGGAATTGGTTTCCATGGAATTGATGCGCTCGGCCCTCTTTTTCTTAACGCAGTCTCACATCGCGTCGAACAGCTTTTCTTTGCCCAGCAAATCCATGGGCAAATTCCACGCGAGGGCTATCCTTCCTGCCAAGCTTCAACCCAGCCCAACGAAAAAAAACTTACGATGCAAAACGCTGTGCTTCAACTGCGGATTCTTGCTGCCACTTTTTCTGAGTAAAAACACACCCAGTCTATCCACGCTCCAGCTGCTGTTGAACCCAACAAACACGTATACACTACACCCCAGCACTGCCAACAACAGCAAATCGACTTCTTACAGCTACACCTCTCACAATGAGGCATCTTACTTCGAACGCCATGCCATGAATCTCAACTTCGTCGTCACTGGAGTCTGCTCCGTCCTTCAATAATTCACCACCATGGACAGACATCCGAGCACCATCCAAAGGAATATAATCCGGGGTGGCGCGGACCTTCTGCAGTCTCTCGCGTTTGGCCCTAATAGCATTTACGGTCGCCTGGTCGGGAATTCCTACGTCATCTGTATCAATGCCCTTCAAACCCAAATTGTCTATGGCGCCTCGGTCCGGCATTGTTAGCCATCCGAACACACTGAGCTCTCTAAGCAGCAGCAATGGCCTCCACAAATCCGTGTCGGCCATCTCAGACACTTCTTCATGGGGTTTCAGGGAAACCTCGTCGCTACACTGATAACACCAATATGCCATGGATCCTTCATCGTTTTCGGCTTCCAGGCCTTTTTATCATAGTCGTCGTGTTCTGAATCCGAGGCGTCTCAGGGCACTCGAGGTCCTGCACTCAACACGCTCGCCAATCCTCAAAACCCGCTAGTATTTGTTATGCAAATACGCCATGGATTCTTCACTGTTATCAATGTCAAATACAAAATTGCCAGAGGCGCTGACAAATAAAATAAAAAAAACACACAGACATAAATTCTCAAAGACGCATTTCCATATCAACTAAAAAGACGCATTGTTATTATTTACAACTCAGAATACAATTTTAAGGCATTTCAGCCTTAACCAAGATTTCTCAGACAATTAAATTTTTCCCTCTTTCACACGTTCAGGGTTTTCTCTACTCTTTCTTGCTTCTTTATTCACCCATGATTCCTTCACTTCTTATTACACATGCATACAATTTTTTTTAACTGATTTTTAACTAAAATTAGTTTCTTAACTGAATCTTGTTCAAGATTTCCCTGGTTGTCCATGTGGTCATCCACATGTCTTCATATTCTAATTTTCTTTGATTGAGGTGTCCAGATGCTCCTGCATCAGACTCCCGAGGTACAAAAATTATGACCTCCTGGTCATATGCTCCCGAGGTACAAAATTATGACCTCCTGGTCATATGCAATTCTACCCACTGTTTCACTTCTTCAGTGGAACTGCCTTCATGTGAGCTGCAACCAAACCTCTGCCATAGCAAGTCCTCCCTGCTACCAGATGCCCTACCAAGCTTCTCTGCTGAGCTTAGTCCTCTTGGCATCTCCGCGGTTCTCTCCTCTCGAACCAATTGAGCACTTCTGCTCCAGGTTTGCAGCTATCTCTTCTTTCTTCGTACCTCTTTGCATGCAAAAACTCCTCTCCATAGGAAATCTTTCCCGCTCTGATACCACTTGATGAAAACGAGGAGACCCCTTTGGTGAAAATGAATTCAGGGTCTCTTCATTTTCAAGATATTTTCCAATCCGATCTTGGGACCTGTGGGTTATGGGCCCACGAAGCCTTTCTGAATCGCATCTCACCTTCTTGTGAGCGCTTCCAACTAATCTGTTCTCTTTCCAGCATCCATACTGCTCCAGCACATCGAACCTCATCCTCATCTCCTCATCTTACCGGCCTGCGCATAATTCACAACATAGAGGAAATGGTTTCCATGGAATTGATGCGCTCGGCCCTCTTTTTCTTAACGCAGTCTCACATCGCGTCGAATAGCTTTTCTTTGCCCAGCAAATCCATGGGAAAATTTCACGCGAGGGCTGTCCTTCCTGCCAAGCTTCAACCCAGCCCAACGAAAAAAAACTTACGATGCAAAACACTGTGCTTCAACTGCAGATTCTTGCTGCTGCTTTTTCTGAGTAAAAACACACCCAGTCTATCCACACTCCAGCTGCTATTGAACCCAACAAACCCGTATACACTACACCCCAGCACTGCCAACAACAGCAAATCGACTTCTTACAGCTACACCTCTCACAATGAGGCATCTTACTTCGAACGCCATGCCATGAATCTCAACTTCGTCGTCGCTGGAGTCTTCTCCGTCCTTCAATAACCACCATGGACAGACATCCGAGCACCATCCAAAGGAATATAATCCGGGGCGGCGCAGACCTTCCGCAGTATCTCGCATTTGGCCCTAATAGCATTTACGGTCGCCTGGTCGGGAATTCCTACGTCATCTGTATCGATGCCCTTCAAACCCAAATTTTCTTTGGCGCATCGGTCCGGCATTGTTAGCCATCCTAACACACTGAGCTCTCTAAGCAGTAGCCATGGCCTCCGCAAATCCGTGTCGGCCATCTCAGACACTTCTTCATGGGGTTTCAGGGAAACCTCGTCGCTACACTGATAACACCAATATGCCATGGATCCTTCATCGTTTTCGGCTTCCAGGCCTTTTTATCATAGTCGCCGTGTTCTAAATCCGAGGCGTCTCAGGGCACTCGAGGTCCTGCACTCAACACGCTCGCCAATCCTCAAAACCCGCCAGTATTTGTTATGCAAATACGCCATGGATTCTTCACTGTTATCAATGTCATATACAAAATTGCCAGAGGCGCTGACAAATAAAATAAAAAAAACACACAGACATAAATTCTCAAAGACGCATTTCCATATCAACTAAAAAGACGCATTGTTATTATTTACAACTCAGAATACAATTTTAAGGCATTTCTGCCTTAACCAAGATTTCTCAGACAATTACATTTTTCCCTCTTTCACACGTTCAGGGTTTTCTCTACTCTTTCTTGCTTCTTTATTCACCCATGATTCCTTCACTTCTTATTACACATGCATGCAATTTTTTTTAACTGATTTTTAACTAAAATTAGTTTCTTAACCGAATCTTGTTCAAGATTGCCCTGGCTGTCCATGTGGTCATCCACATGTCTTCATCTTCTAATTTTCTTTGATTGAGGTGTCCAGATGCTCCTGCATCACTTGGTTTTATGTTTCATATTTTTCTTGTTTTTTTCTCTCCTCACTTCTTGAATGTGAAACAAATGCTTGGTTGTGTTTCATATTTGTCTTATTTCTCTTTCTCCTCATTTATTGAATGTGAAATCCCCGAAATCCATTTCTCATCTTGTTTTCATTTCTTGTTTCATTTCCCCTTTTTGGTTTCTAGTAACATAGATTTCAAGCCCTTCCTTCTAACTTTTGTTGAATTTTTCCATTGCTCTCAACTCCAAAACCAGGTGATAGAGGGGATGGGTAGAAAGCTTGGTACCCAAGATAGAGTTAAAGAGGAAGAAATAGTGAGTCAGACGTTGCAAGATTCCTCTTGTGGGGTAAAAGGATCACAACAAGGCCACAGTAAGCCCATGAGAGAGAACGAAGATGCTACCGCATGTAGTGGCAACAACCAGAGTATGGCACAACGCCGTATATTAAGGTCCACCAATGACATCATAATAGCAAAAATCTAAGCATTAAAATAGATTGAAACAAAAACAAAAGGGAAACCCTCACTAACTCGTTAGGCCCTTGCTCAATAATTAGGCAACATTTGGGTATGAAAAATCATGATCCCTTCTTCAAAGTCCCTGTTTGCTTTTATAGATCTCTTCATATTGATGGATGGATTTGACCCTCTTCGAATGGCCATTGGATGAGTGTTGGGTAGTTTCATTCATTAAACTTCCTGGCAACGGTTCGATTTTTTTTAGTTTAAAACTTTTATACAGAACTTTGACTTTCAAAATTTGTAATTTGGTGCATATGTTTTTCTCTCATGCCACATTTGTTACTACATATTTATTTTCTTTTGATTGCGTTTCTCAACTATGGTCGTGGATTTATCCTACACAAGTAATGAAAATAATATATGTTCCAGGGAATTGAACATATGTTTTTTCATCACTTGTATCGATATACTTTGACAACATGGGCATGGAAACCCGAACCCGTTGCTTCATTGCACTATGACTGATAGAGACTTTCCTAGCTGTTGAGCACAACACATAGCCCATATGATTCGAAGGTATAATAGCATTATTCTTTCACCTTGAGATGGATATATATTTGTTTTATTGCAGCAGGGAAACAACTGCTACATTACGATACATCAACTATACTCAAAAGAAAAAACTATTTTTCCTATATAGCCATGTTGAGAGTAATAAGTGTCTTCCCATGTGTCATCATAGAAACAGATTCCATTTTTCTAATTCATTGTGTTTCTCATTCTAGTGGCTGCCATTATTGTGCAAGTTTCTCTTGTCACTTTTTGCCTCCATGAAAGTTGATAAGAAAATGATAAGACAATGTTAAATTTCAAATTTTAGCAGACATTATGAAAACCTTTTTGATCCATTTTCTAACATGGTCCACAATCTTCTCTGATAGTACTACAATGTATCTCTTCCAAAAATTGATTGTCTTTCATAGCTGGACAACTAATTTGATAAGTGATCTCTTTACATCTGTCTTGGACTCGAATGTTATTGGATGTTTTTGAAGATGGGCCAAGTGTTCACCCAAAACGTCCAAGTATATCAATAACAACACATAGTGTAACAACAATATTCATGCTCATCCAATTACTAAATGCTAAATATTCCTCTAAAAGCCTTGATTTACCATACACAGCGGCTATTACTTATATAACCCCTGGTTTTAGTTTCTCTTGCATGTTTGGCGATTTAGCTAGAGTACGTCAAAATATTGAGTTCCTTGATGTCTTCACTCGAACTTCTTGGATGGCATCTCAAAGAAAGGCTCAAAGGATATTACAAATAATATCTTTAGAGGTGGCTATTTTGACTTGAAAGGTCGAGTATCCTTGCCATCAGTCGCACTCTTCTATGCATGTGTACATTACCAAGAAATTTATCATCAACAAAAATTTTTGCTAGACAATAATTGTTCAAATAAATTTATGAGACGTTCTGGATATCTAAAGAGATTTCCTTATAAAGCTCAAGTTCAACAAAGCATCCAACATATGGATCATGAAACAGTGGATCCTCACACTAATATATTCACCATGGGACTGAGACAAAGATATAAATTGTAAACTCCCTCATGTAGATGAGAAAGTGGTGTTGGAAACTCTCCACATTAGAATTGACATTCTTACCATATTCAAATGGTGTCCTTTCTCAATGTAAACAATTCTTCAATAATATGGCCACTCTCCCACATGTGTCACTTCTCCCAATCCTCATGCTTAATTGGCACATTGCACCTACGCATTTCATTCGACAATGCGTATGTCTTGGGACTTTATGTTCACTGTAGTGGGCCTTCATCCCACTTCTATTACAAAGCAAACTTCTCAGTGTATGGGAAATCACAATCCCCGCCTTCCCTCATTTCAATGCAACACGAAAATATTTTCTTACTCTCTTTCCATTTCATGACAGTTCTTCAATCAGAAATCTCAATTTCAAGCCCTTCCTTCCAGCTTTGGTTGAATATTTTCATTTCTATAAACTCCAAAAGCAAGTGATAGAAAGGATGGGTAGAAGGCTTGGTACCCAAGCTAGAGTTAAAGAGGAAGAAACATAGGGTCGGACACTGGAAGATTCCTCTCGTGGGGTAAGAGGATCACAACAAGGCCATAGTATGCCCCTGAGAGAGAAAGGAGATGCTACTGCATGTATTGGTAACAATTAGAGTATGGTGCAACATTGTATATTAAGGTACCATTATCATTCCCTCAAGACCTCGATTGCTGAGGTGAGAGAAAATATTTTAAAAGAAAAATCTGGCAAATTTGAGGTTATAATTAATAAAGTGGAAAGCTCGCATAATTTTGTTTAGAGACCTCGTGAGCAAGTTATAGATGTTGATACACCCTTTTATCTCACATCCACACTCGCTACTATTAACATATCATAAAACAATGATGGTGATACTCCAATTTATTTTATTAGTAGTGACATTCTAAGAAACAATAGTGACTAGGCATATGGGAGTAGGCCTTTGGAGGGAAATGATGATCAAACTCAAATATCATGGAGAAATAATGGGCTTTTAGCTACTTCTATTTTCGAGCATGTGGCAGGAATTTTCACTATGCTTGGACTAATGGATAATGAACCCAAGCAAAGGAAAGCTATAGTACAAAGAAAAAAGACTAAGACGATAGATTGCACTCGACCTGAAGTAGTGAAAGAGTCCCCAGAAGATGCAAAATAAAAAACAGACAGGAATATGGTAAGAATATTTAACATTTTGTGAAAACAAGCAAGCCAGATTAGAGAATTTGGTTCTAAATAGAATATCATTTTCCCAGACAGTAGAAAACATCTTTGCATTATCATTTCTAGAAAATGATGGTAGAGTTGAAATAAATGTCAATGACAATGGAAAACATTTTGTTGTCCCCAAAAATGCTCCTAGAGCTATAGAAATGGCATCTGGAGAAGCTTCTTACAACCAATTTGTTTTTCGGTTTGATTTTAAAGACTTGAAGTTGAGGATGGAAGATGTTGAAAATGATGAGGAGTTAATTTCTCACATAAACAATCCACTTATGATTCCTTGTTCTGAGAAGGCTGCCGAGACTCCTATCAGAGAGATTTTAAGAAATAGGGGCAGAGTGGTACCTGCAACTCTTGAGGTGCAGGAGGATGAATATGGAAGTGATGATGGTGGTGGAGGTCTTCAAAGACCAACACTGAAGAAGTGAAATAAGTGT